>CAUYPK010007164.1:0-111779 GCA_963574355.1 Loris lydekkerianus | reverse complement strand
GATCACTTGTTCTTTTCTTGCTAATACATTTGAGTTCTTTGTGGATTCTGGTTATTAAACCTTTGTCAGAGACATAACCTGCAAATACCTTCTCCCATTCTGAGTGCTGTCTGCTTGCCTTACTTACTGTGTTCTTGGCTGTGCAGAAGCTTTTTAGTTTGATCAGGTCCCATTAGTATATTTTTGATGTTGCTTCAATTGCCCAGGGGGATCCTCCTCATAAAATATTCACCCAGGCCAATTTCTTCAAGAGTTTTAC
Organism: Loris lydekkerianus; assembly: GCA_963574355.1. Taxonomy (NCBI): domain Eukaryota; kingdom Metazoa; phylum Chordata; class Mammalia; order Primates; family Lorisidae; genus Loris; species Loris lydekkerianus. The sequence continues at coordinate 111,520 of CAUYPK010007164.1, read as the reverse complement.
CTGCACTTTCTTCTAGTATTTTTATAGTTTTATGTCTTAGTTTTAAATATTTAATTTAGTGAGAGTCTATCTTAGTTAATGGTGAAAAGTGTGGGTCCAGTTTCAGTCTTCTAAAGGTCACCAGCCAGTTCACCTAGCATCATTTGTTAAATAGAGACCAGTCTGGTCTCTTTGCTGATTGCCACAGTGATGTCTCCCACCCTTCAAAAATCAGTGTTCGATTCCAGATATTACTGGTCCTGCTTGTGGCTCAGACCACAATGTGCCTGGTCCCTGTTCCATTCTGCAGCAGCTATGATTCTAGAGGTATAGTGTTGAATTTGTGTCAGCTCCACCCACATAAACTTACATGTATAAACTACAATGTCTTGTTGCTTCAGACCCTCAGTATCTTATGGACTAGATAATGTGACTCTCATTTTATTATTATTTTTAAATTTTATGTATCTTGCCCTGTATTTTCATAGGTTTGTTTGTGACTAGGAGCTGGGCTGGAAGCGTTGGCATACCTGACCTGGCAGTGCTCACAAATGCTTTTCTGATACTTTCATTCTCCAGTGACTGTTTATCAAATACCTGTGTGCTAAGCATTATTCTGGGAATAACACAGTTTCTGCCTTATAGAACTCAGGGACTAAAGGGCATGATAGATGCAAATAAGTCAATCAATCAATGCATGATGAAATATATACATTAAAGAAAAAGTTACAGGTGTAAATGTTGCTACAAAATGGGGGAGAAAGGACTATGAGAAGTTATAATAAGGGAAAATTAACCAACCCCAGAGGGTTTGGATAAGGATTCGTGAGAGAATAACACATAGGCTGAGATCTGAGTGATGTGAAGGAATTTAATAGGTAAATGACTATGTGAAAAACTGGGGAGAAAGCAACAGTTAATGAAGAAATACAATATTTCCTTTCAGCTAAAATCCCAAAGCCACATCCCTTCTTTCTCTCTCCATCCCTTTCTTTATGGATAACTACAGTTGGAATATATTATTCCTATGTGATGATAAAGTATCTATTGAAGCTCACAATATGCAATTCATATGATCTTGTGATCTGTTTTCTAGGTATCTATTTTAAAGAAACTCTCACACATGTGCACACAAGACATTTTTTGTGAAACTTAATTGCACCATTGTTCATTGCAATGAAAACATAGGACAAATGTAACAGCCCTCAGGGGAGGGATGAAGAAAGCAACCCTGGTTTAGTCATACAATGGAACACTATTCATCAGTTGAAAAACATGCCTTGGAGCTCATGCACTGATGAGGATAACATTAAAAAATAAGATTCTTATTTAAAAGGATTAGTTCCAAAATAATATGTAGTATCTATTAATATTTCATGTATGCCAATTAAAAAAACAGAAATAAAATATCACGTATTGTTTATGGAAGAAAATATATGTAGTGAAAATGTAAAAATATTGAAGACTTCTAGCAGAGAAGTATGTAGTAGAAATTGCATTTTAAAAGCTCAGTCTGGATACAGAATTGAGAATGCATTCACAAGGATAGATAGGGAGGTATTATTGTAAAAGAGTTTAAACAATGACTGAAAATTCAATTAGAGAGAAAAGTATACAGATTCTAAAGCTACAGTAGAACCTCTATAAGTTGACCACTCAAGGGACTGTAACAAACTGGTCAACATACAGGGGTGGTCAACATAAGGAACTAGGCCTATTGCACTGATATGAACATGTGGTGCATGTCTGGTCTATGAAAATTAGGTGAACTTAAGGAGGGAGTAAGTGTAGGGAGGTGTTCACCTATGAGGGTTCTAGAATATTTATGATATGCTATTTGGCTATGAGGGGGTGAGGGACAGAAAAGAACCAAGTTACTTTCAAGTTTTTAGCCTGAATAATTTGATCACCTGAGCTTCTATACTGATCTGGGGAAAAACTGATGTGACAGGTTTAGGGATGGGTGGAAGTGATGTCCAGTCTTTGAAGTTTATGAAAAATTGATTTGGGTAACTTTCTTTAACTGGAAAAGTCAGAGATAAATGGAAAAGTGGATTAAAAGTCAACAGAGAATTCTAAAATGGAGACAAAGTTGAAGAATCATCAGCATGCACTGTGGAAGGTAATTCAGTTAGTGCGAGTGGAAAAGGTTGATTAGACAAAGGGCTGAGTCCTTATGAGTCTTGAGTAGTTTGGGAAGGAAAGAACAAAAATAGGTGGGAGCTGGAAGATTGGAGACCTCAAGTGAAAAAATAAGTATTTTATCAATAAGTTGATTTCTTTAATATGAGGCAAATCTGAATATGTTTAAATGCCATTGGGAAGGTTCAGTGGAGAGGGAGAGGATAAAGATATAGAAAGAAGACAAAGTAGCCAGTGAGTGTCTTTTCCCAAGAAGGTAGAATCCAAAGCATTCAACAATAATTTTTTTGTTTAATTGATACACTAACTAGAGAGGTATCATTTCTTCTGAAACATCAAGAAAAGGTAAAAGGTGGGTACAGGCGATTGCACTAATGTACACAGCTATGATTTAACAATAAAAAAAAAATAGAAAAAAAAAAGGTAAAAGGATGATTTGGATGTTAATTGGCTTACTGATTTGGGTACTGGGATGTTGGCAGTCTTTACATCTGATTGCTTCTATTATATCTCTGAGGTAGGGTGTGAAGCCATTGACCATTAGTGTGACTGGACACAAAATGATTAACAGCTACTTAGTCCATTTCCATTGAACTGAGGTACCCGGGGAGGCTAAAACCAGCAAGCTCTCTACACAGAGAGACAAGGGTACAGCCCTCTCCAATGTTCCTCATTGGCTTTTATTGAAATCTCAGACATGAGAAATACAGCACAGCAGAGAGCTTCAAAGAGAGAGTCAAGATTAAAAAACAAATAGTTTTTCTTTAACTACATGATTGAACTCCCAACACATCCAGTCTACTGTACTTCTGTCTTGTCTTAACCTTATCATTGCTAATAGATGACTTAGGGTTGGGACAGTATGCTTTGTCTAGTGAGTACTATTTTTAGAACTCAGGGCCACCAGTAACACTTGGCTTTATCCCAGATCACGCTGTCCCTGGTGCCTAGCACTTTTAACCCTGTGGTCTATTCTATAATTGACAAAAGGAAAAGAGAGAGGGGAGGGACTTAGAGGCTTTAGAAAAGCAGACTTTGTGATAATTGAAGATTGAGAGGAATACTAGATAGGAAAACAACATGGAATTCTGTCATTGTTTAGTGCCACGTTGCGGTTGGAGATTTTTAATTTACAGGGGTGCTAATCTCCTTGGAGCACACTTGTGTACAAGGTCTGACAGTTAAGTTCACTTGACACCCTGCACTTGCATTGGCAGCACTGTAAAAACAGTTCAGTAACATTTCATAATTTTGGTATATCAGTGTCTCACAGTTGTGTCATGGTGACATATGGCAGTGTCTTGCTGACTGATGTTCATTATTGTGTGTTTTGTGTGCCATCATGAAAATGTTGGAGCTTGTATTAGAATAATAAGCAAACATTCATAAATTTCTTGTTAAATATGGCCAGAGTGGAAGTGAAATCAGAGACATGTTAGTCCAAGTTTATGGGAATAGTGCCATGAAGAAAACAGCAGTGTACAAATGGATGAAACGTTTTTCTGAGGGGAGAGAAAGTGTCACTGATTGAGAGAGGTCAAGGTGGCCAGTAATGAGCAGAACTGATGAAAACATTGCAAAAATTCATTGAATTGTGATTGATCAAAATCATTGGCTGACTGTGAGTAGCATATCTTACCAAGTAAATACCAATAGAAAAACAGGTAGGAAAATCTTAACTGAAAATCTTGATCAGCAAAGTCATGGCTCTTATATCACAACGGTGTACCAGCTCATGCAGCATGGTCTGTGAGGGAGTTTTTAGCTAGTAAATACGTAACTATATTGGAACACCCTCCCTACTCAGCTGATTTAGCCCCCAGTGACTTTTGTCTTTACCCAAAGATAAAAGAAATATCGAAAGGAAGACATTTTGATGATATTCAGGACATCAGGGTAATATGACAACAGCTTTGATGGCCATTTCAAAATAAGAGTTCTCAACTTGCTTTGAAGGGTGAGCTAAGCTGTCATCAGTGCATAGCTTCCCAAGGGGACGACATCAAAGGTGTCTGTGGTGATATTCAGCAATGAGGTATGTAGCACTTTTTCTAGGATGAGTTTGAGAACTTAATTGTAGACGTGGTGTATACATTCTTTTTGTTAATTATCTTGTGAGAGTCTCTTAATTTATTCCTACAGATAAACTATCTGCCAAATGCACCACACATTTATAATCAATATACAGTATAAGTCAGCTTCAGGGAACCTTGTTGTTTTCTTATTCTGTATCCAGCATCATTGAAATAATGCTATGTAATGTCTATATTCTAAGGCTTAGCTGTCATTAACTGTGTCCTAAGCATACATAGGCTTCCAAATATGTTGTATTTTCTAAGTCCTGAAGGAAGAACTGGGTATTTTCAAGCTCTCTATAAATTACAGCGTGAGACTTAAGAGTTATACCTTTTGGGCAGCACCTGTGGGTCAGTGGGTAGGGTGGTGGCCCCATATTCCGAGGGTGGTGGGTTCAAAGCCGGCCCGATCAAACTGCAACAAAAAAATAGCCGGGCGTTGTGGCAGGCACCTGTAGTCCCAGCTACTTGGGAGGCTGAGGCAAGAGAATCACCTAAGCCTAGGAGTTGGAGGTTGCTGTGAGCTATGTGATGCCACGGCACTCTACGGAGGGTGATAAAGTGAGACTCTTATCTCTACCAAAAAAAAAAAAAAAAAAGATTTCTACCTTTCATGAACAATTCATACAGTTTGCGACACATATTACCCTATGTGCTGGAAAATAAAGGATGTATGTCGTGCCTTCTTAAGTATGGGAGAGTTTATGTTGTACAAAATTTTATTGTTGTTGTCATATATTCATTACGTTAATTCTTGGAAATTTGTATTAAGGAGTCTGAGAACACTGAAGAGTAATCTATCATGATTACTGTGGTCTGATTGACTAAGTGGCATATTGACATACATTCACTTTTCCACATATTCAAAAAACCCAATGTTTTCTTTTGAAAAATGACTTCATCTTTCATCATAAATGCTTCTACTTTTAAAGCCTGGTGAAAGAATTCCTTGGAAACCAAAGAACATTTAGTCATGTAGTGTGTATGTGGGTTACTTTTGCTCTTTAATTTATGAAGTCCTTTGAGTGAGTAAATTAAAAAGTGGTATGTTAGGATGCCACATTTTGTTATTTTTGAGGTGAATTTATTTCAATAGCAACTGTTTGTCATCTTCTATGAAACATTTAGTTACATATAAGCCATGCAAACTATTTGAACCATTTTTACTGGATCTTGATCAGAATAAAATGGAATAGTGGAGTGATCCCTAGTCATGGAATAAAGAAAACTTGGGTTCTATTCCAAACCATGACACTAACAACTATAACACTAAGTAACTCTTTGTCTGGGACCCAGTTTCCTGACCTGTGAAAAGAGGAGTTTTATTAGGTGATTCTTAAAACATTTTCCAGATCTTAATCTCAATTTCAGTAGTTGACACAGCTGTTTGGCAGCATGAAAAAAAAAAAAAAAAAAGGCTAAACATTGTAAGATTATTAATTCTCATATGTAACAATTGAAAATGTGCATTCTCAAGTTCACGTCTTAAGTTCATGGTATTCATTCATTCAGGCATGCTTTCACTCAGTAATGACTGTCTGAGATTTGGGAAACAATAATGAATTAAAAAATGTATCATGCTCAAGTACATCAAGACAGAGAGATATGTCAACTGATTATTAGGCTAAGTATGATAAATGATCCTGCAATGATATAAACATCTCACACCTTCCCTCTTAGTATTTCCAACCTCCTCTTTGGAATCTTTACTAAGCTGTTTTCTGGATAGCACTTCAAACTTCACACACTTGAGGTTGAATGGTTGACTCAAGAACCTGCTCTCAAGCCTTATTTTTCCTAGTGGCCTCATCATTCACCTACTTGTTCACGTCAGGACTCCAGGAGTCTTGCCTGATTCCTGTTCTTCCTTTATCACCTCTGCATATAGTCCATCAGCAAACTCTAAACTTTTAGTTCTCAAGGCCACTATCATAGCTTGCCTGAATTCTTATAGGAGTTTCCTTACTGTTCTTCCACTTCCATTCTTGTCCCATTCCAACTTACTCCTAAAGAGCAGCTAAGAACAATCTATTAAAAGTATAAATTCAATAATGTCACCTCCCTTTTTTATTTCTTTTCTTTTCTTTTTTTTTTTTTTTTTTTTTTTTTTTTTTTTTTTTTTTTGCAGTTTTTGGCCAGGGCTGGGTTTGAACCCACCACCTCCAGCATACGGGCCAGCGCCCTACTCCTTTGAACCACAGGCGCTGCCTCTCACTTCCCTTCTTGTAGCTTCCATTGACTTCCTATGCTATGTCAAATGAAACCCAAATAATGCAATAATTTGTCTCTTCCAATATCTTCTGTCTTGAGCCATGCTGGGCTGAGCTCTTCTGATCACACATGTGTGGTGTTCCATTGCATTGACATGTTCATCTTTCTGATCTTATCAAGGTGGCTTCTTCTCTCAGTTTTCAATTCTTCTTGGGTAAGTTCTACCACCCAGATAGACAACACTTCCTTGCCTCTTTTCTATATCACTATCATCTTCATGGCACTTATAACTTTTAATTTCATCATATTTTTTCTTCTCTTATTTATTGAGTCGTCCAGTATCTCCTTTAGGATAGGGAATTGTCAGTTTTATTCACTTAGCATCTAGCATAGACCTTATTGCATAGCTCATTAAATATTACTTGAAAAAAATCAGCCCAATTATTATTACCTTTTCTCTTTGCCAACTGAAAATATTGAAGAAATGGAAACAAAAGACATTACTTAACATTTCTCATATGAGATGTATCTCAGCCAGTTAGCAATTATGGAAAAATTGGCATGATTAAACTAATACTTTGCAATTTGTAGTATTATCACATTCTTTGTTTTATTAAAGCATTCATCTATAAAGAATCATAAAAAGAAAAATTATTAATTAAAATAAGTCCAGCACTATTTTAATATCTATTTATATAGCAAGTTGTGAAAGAATTGTAATTAGTAGTGTGCTTAATGACTAACAATTTTTACACAATGATAGATAGTTAAACTTTTGCTTGTGTACTCTTAAAAATAATAAGTCACTGCTGTTTATTAATTTCTAACTCATAAAAGCCTAATATTAATATGCTGGCAAATTGCTATCAATTTTGGTGTGAAATAATTTATTTATTTTTTGATCTTTCCTATTTATTGTGATCTTATTTACTTTTTTTACATATACATGTGTTTATTAGGTTTCCATTTTTTTGCCTTCACAAAATTAAAAAGGCTTAAAATTTAATAACAGTAACAATGTTTAAGATAAGGACTAGAAACAAAAACCTCGTAAAGAACAAACGAACATAAGTACATTCAGAAAACGAAAAAGACAATTGCTACATTAAAATATTAAGCAATAATCATCATGCAATAATCATGCAATAATTAAAGCAATAATAACGCAAAGAAAGTAACATTCACATTCTCAAATAAGAGTATGTCTATTATAGAATGCTTTGACTGTGAGATTCAGTATGGAGTCATCAGTTAACTTCTTATTATTTTTTTTAAGTATCAAAAAATAGACAACTAATATGTATAAATAAAAGTAAAAGATAATTTCAAAAAAAATTTGAAATTGTGATCTTATTTTTTTAAGATAAGATTTAACTTCACACCATGATTATAAATCCCATGATTCTAAATAAGTGATAAAGAGAGGTAAGGGAATATAAAAATAAAGAAATATTTTACATTTATAAACTTGGAATTATTAAACTTGTAGATGATACAGATGAAATCATTTCATAAATACAGCTGTGGATGATTTAGATCTTGTAATGATGAAGTATGGCATATTTTCATAGTAGATATGCAGTAGGCTACTGAAATGCAATTAATTCAGAGCTGCCTCTTTTTCTGTTAATCTCACTTTCTGGAATACTCATAGTTCTCCTACAAAAACCCATTACATCTTTAAGATTCTTAGAATATAACAGAGTCTATCACATAATATGTGACTAAAAATTTTGTTGACCTGAAGTGAAATATCTCTCCAAATTATTGTAATTCCTACATTGCATTTTTAATGTTTTATAAATTCATCTATAATAACAGTTTTCTCATTCTGTTCATGGCTACATAGTGTTTCATTAAACAAAAATTGGCATATTTTATTAACTAATCCTATGTTAGTAGATATTTTGGTTTTCAATATTTTAGTATGAAACTGCTACAGTGACTATTTTGTCTGTGTGTATACATGATTTCACATGGGCATATATATTTACAGACCAATAAAATATGGAAATGTTGCATTTTTTTAATTGTTGGGGATTCATTGATGGTACACAGAACCAGGTTACATTAATTGCTTTTGTTAGATAAGGACCCTCTTATAATTATGTCCCACCCCCAAAAGGTATAGTTATGTGCATTTTAAATTGAATAGATAATGCCACAGATTTAATGATATGCATTTACATTGACTAGAATTATATGAAGACTCTTTTTCCACCTTACCAAGAAACTGTAAATTAAAATTTTTATATTTGCCAAAGGAATAGTATAACCTAGAACTTCTATGAGTTCTCTTTTATTTATTGTATTTTATTGTAATTTATTTATTTATTTATTTATTTATTTATTTATTTATTTATTTATTTAAGACAGGGTCTTAAATTTATTCAAGACAGGGTTTTGAGACAGGGTTTCACTATGTTGCCCTCGGTAGAGTGCTGTGGCATCACAGCTCATAGCACCTCTAACTGTTGGGCTTAAGCAATTCTCTTGCCTCAGCCTCCCAAGTAGCTGGGACGTCAGTCACCTGCCACGAAGCCCAGTGTATTTTATTTTTATATTTTTTGAGACAGTCTCACTCTGCCACCCTGGATAGAGTGCTATGGCATCATCATAGCTCACAGCAACCTCAAACTGTTGGGTTCAAGTGAACCCTACCTCAGCTCCTTAGTAGCTGGGACTATAGGTGCCTACAACGATGCCAGGCTAATTTTTTTCTATTTTTAGTGGAGATGGGGTCTCTTACTCAGGCTGATCTCAAACCCCTGAGCTCAAGCAATCTACCTGCCTGGGCCTCCCAGAGTGCTAGGAGTTACTGCCCCACCTGAGGTCTCTTTTAAAACTGAGATTAGGGATGACCATGATTAAAGGGCAACATCACAAATGGCAGCCTCCAAGCACATCTCATCTACTTAGAAGAAGCAAAATAGCATGAAGACAATTGTGGTTTAATACATTATACAAGAAGGAATGCTTGAGTTCAACAGAAAAGCAAAAGGAAACTCCAAAATCAAGGAAGGACAATGAGAACAGACAACTTGCGTGACCAGGACCCACTGGGAACCGAGAGTGAATCCCTGAGAAAAAGACTATCTTTCTTTGTCAGCCATCCCTTTGGGGAATTGTACAATCCAGGCCCGAGGAGAGCACCTTGACTTTCCCAAGTCCTGAATCTAACTTAGGGAGCTTCTAAGAGACTATGAGAAAGAAATGCTCCAGGGAGGAAACACTCCCAGGCTCTCATTCTCCTACCTGGCTACAGTGAGACATCATTTCTGATTCTAGCTCCACCAAACTGCATGGTCCAGGGAACCTTGGCTGCACTCATAGGCACGGGGAAACTTGGGCTCTGGCTTGGAGAACCAAGGCTCGAGTTGGGAGTGGTCTCCTGTAGATAGAACTAAGAAGGACACATGATGTGGGCTCCAGCACCTGCATGGCTCCAGTACCAGGCATACCCCCTCCCTCAGTGGAGCAGGAAGAGAGTTGCTAAGATGCTTGATCTTAGCTGGATGGAGCCTTCTATGGTCTGCAGTTGAACTGTAGGTCAGGTGTGAACTGCCTGGTCTAATCCAAGAGCTGGGTCAATTGTGACAGCTCCCTTTTTGCTGTAACCTGACATAGTCTCTTCTGTGCACATTGCATGTTTGTGTCCAAAAATCCTCTTCTTTTAAGCACACCAGTCGCTTTGAGTTAGAACCTATCTATATGACCTCGTTTTACCTTAATTAACTTTTTACCTTCAAATGCAGTAGCACTCTGAAGTACTGGATGTTAGGACTTCAAAATGCAAATTTGCTTATGAAGTGGGGGGGTGTCACAATTCAGTTCATAAAACCTCCCGAGGATAAATAATATTTTCCTAAAGGGATCACCTACATTCAACACAAATGTAAATTAAGATAGCCTTTTCTTTATAGTACAGAATAAAAGAAATACTGCTTTTTAATTTTTGAAAATATCGTTTGTTTTTTTACTTTTCTGCAACTTCTAGACAAAACAATTTGACATAAAGCAACAAAGTACAGCAAAAGGAGGAAAGAGATTACCTTAGATTATTATCACAATAAATTGGGAGCTCTTCCTCCCCTGAAACAGCTGAATATCTCTTTACATTGTAAGGTATTAAAATTCTGTATACAAAATATGTAAAATAAGTAATTCTTTCACTATTAATGAAAAAGATGTTATTCTGAGAGCACCTTGTTGTAAACTTTTTTATTATGAAATTCAGGCATATCTTGGAGATATGGCAGGTTCAGTTTCATACCATTGCAGGGAAGCTAATATGGAAATAAAGTGAGATATGTGAAGTTTTTGATTTCTGAGTGAATACTGACATTTTGTCTATACCATACTGTAGTCTGTTAATGTGCAAGAACACAATGTCTAAAAAAATGCATTAAAAATTAATTAAAAAATAATTTATTGCTAAATGCTAATGATTATCTGAGCCTTGAGCAGGTTGTAATCTTTTTGGTGATGGAAGGTTTTTCCTTGGTGTTGATGGATACTGACTGACCAAGGTGGTGATTCCTGAAGGATGGGGTGGCCATTGCAACTTCTCCAAACAAGACAGTAATAATGTTTTACCACATTTATTGACTCTTCCTTTCATGAAAAATTTCTCCATAGCATGCAATGCTATTTGATAGCATTTTACCCAATAGAACTTCTTTCAAAATTAGAGTCAATATTCTCAAAACCTGCTGGTTTATCAATTAAGTTTATATATTCTAAATCCTTAATTGTTCCCAGAAGATTTTCAATTGACTTTGCCCAGATCCATTAGAGCTATCAGTTTCTATAAAAGCTATAGCCTATCAAAATGTATTTTTTAATTAGAAAGTTGAAATTATTCCTTGATCCATGTGCTACAGAATGGATATCATGTTAGTGGGCATTAAAACAACATAAACATCCTTGTATGTCTCCATCAGAGTTCCTGGATGACCAAGTGCATTGTGAATGAGCAGTGATATTTTTAAAGAATCTTTTTTTTTTTTTCTGAGTAGTAAATCTCAACAGTGGACTTAAGATATTCAGCAAATCATTCTGTCAACAGACATGCTGTCATTCAGGCTTTGTAATTCCATTTATAGAGCACAGGCTGAGTTGAATTAGCATAATATTTAATAGCCCTAGGATTTGTAGAATGGTAAATGAGCATTGACTTGAACTTAAAGTCACCAGCTGCAGTAGCCCCTAACAAGAAAGTCAGCCTGTCCTTTGAAGCTTAGAAGCAGCACATTGGCTTCTCCTCTCTAGCTATGAAAAGACCTAGATGGCATCTTTGTCCAATAGAAAGCTGTTTCATCTACATTGAAAGTCTTTTGTTTAGCAGAGTGACTTTAATCAATGATATTACCTAGAGCTTCAAAATATTTTGCTGCAACTTCTATATCAGCATTTAATGGCTTTGCCCTGAACTTTTTTATGTTATGAAGACAAATTCTTTCCTTAAACCACATGAACCAACCTCTATTAGATTCAACCGTTTATTCTATAGATTCCTCATTTCTTCAGCCTCATAGAATTGAAGAGAGTGAGGGCCTTGATCTGGGTTAGGCTTTGGCTTAAGGCAATGTTTTGATCTCCTATCCAGACCATTGAAACTTTTGATCTTCTATCCAGACCATTGAAACTTTCCCCGTATTGGCAACATAGTCATTTTTCTCTCTTATCATTTGTGTATTCACTTTTAATTTCCTTTAAGAAGTTTTTCTTTGCATTTATAATAGAACCTGGCTAACTATTTGGCACAGGGATCCTAATTTTGGCATATCTTGGCTTATGACATGCCTTCCTCACAAAGCTTAATCATTTCTAGCTTTTGATTTAAAATGAGAGGTGTGTAATTCTTCCTTTTACTTGAACATTTGGAGGCCATTGTGGGGTTATGAATTGGCCTAATTTCAATATTGTTTCTCAGGGAATTGAGTGACCCAATAAAAGGGAGAGACAAGGGAATGGCTAGTTGGTGGAGTAGCCAAAACACACATACACACACACACACACACACACACACACACACAAATGTCTACTGATTACATTTGCCATCTTATATGGCCATGGTTCATGGCATCTCCAAACAATTTCAACAGTAACATCATCACTATAAGACATGTAATAAAAATGTGATAGTTAAAAACATTGTGAGAATTACTAAAACGTGATACAGAAACACAAAGTGAGTACATGCTGTTGGAAAATTTGTGCCAATATATTTTTTTAATGAAGGATTGCCACAAACTTTAATCTCATAAAAATCTCAGTATCTATAATGTACAACAAAGCAAATTGCAATAAAATGAGGTTTGCTGGTGTATCTTGCATACCAAAAACTTGTATGTAGCTTGTATATCTAAATTATAATGAAGAACAAATTTACATTCCATATCAACCCAAGAAATTGAATAAGAGCAAATCCTTGAATTCTCTTCTCTTCCAGAAATTAATTGTTGCCCTCATGCTTTTATCATTCCCTTGCTTTTCTTCATAGATTTCTCATAAATGTGTTTCTCTCTAAAACACATATTCCTGTTTTGGTTGTTTTGGAGCTTTATAAATGACAATAATTCTGTATATGCTCTTCTGTGAGCAGATTTTTTAATTTGATCATATATTTTTGAGAATTCATCCATGATGTTTTATAGAGCTAGTCTATTCATTTTTATTGCAGTCTAATATTCTATGATATGAAAATAATACCATTTATCCATTTTCCTGTTGAAGGATGATCAACATTGCCAATTTTTAATTAAAAACAATGCGAAGATCAATATTGATGTCTGTGGGGATGCATTCCAGAGAATTCTAGAGCAGTGACTTTTAGGCAGTTTTGACTCCAACCCTTGTTAATAAATTCATTTTGCATGGCAGTGCATTGCATATACAAACATCTGCACATATGCATGTATATATAAGTGGAGCAATATATTTACAAAATAATGTCACATTCAAGGCATACTGATATTTTTTCTGCTTTATTTTCAAAAATGTTGGTTGTGACGCAATACATTTTTTTATGGTACCAAAATATCTAATTAAAAAAAAAAAAACAGTAAGGAGTAATTAGGAATTGCACTAAAGTTATTATGAAAAGAAAGGGGGTGGTTTTAAAGTTCTACTGATAGGTTAAGACTTCTAAATTTTAGAAGTTTTAATTTTAATTGTTTCTTTTCTCAAAGTTCCTTTTAATCTGGTAGCTGCAGATCATCCACCCATATTCTCTATGTTTTTCTGCTTATCTTTTCCCATTTCTTGCTCTGCTGGCCTTTCACAATCTTTTTCTTTTGCTGTCTGCAATATTTTATTATGTAGAAAAGTTTAGCCTTAGTATTAATACTCCTCAAAACAGGAGATTTTATAGCATGGTTATCAAGAAAGTATAGGTATTCATTCATTAGTAAATCCTACAATCAACGTAATAAGACCAAAGTGTTTTTTTCTTTGAAACAGAACACATTTGAACATGAATTGTATTCTGTAAAACATTTACTAGTTTGTGTGTGTGTGTCTCGTGTGTGTACTGTGTGGCAATGAAATACCTATTTCTTATTTTAGGTATTTAACATATTTTCTTTCAACATATTCTCCTTAATGAAAAAGCATTCATAATCTTCCTCACAGTTGTTTCACTTTTTATTCTGGTAAATTACCCAACTTCTCTTCCCGGTTGATTCCTGAAACCTCTGGGGATGTTATTATCCATCACCAATTATCTAGAGACCTAGGCACTCGGGCAACTCCATTGGTATTATAATTTCAGTGGAACCAAACATAATCACTGCCTACTTTTACTCTCCCTTTTACCTATGTCTTCATTAGGGAACAGATGGTATTTCTTGGAGTTACTTTCTGGACAATATAATCTGGGAGAATTCCCATCTCCCAAAGCTTGAGCAATACTGGATTTCCTATTGAACTGTTCCTGCTAGCCTTTTGATATTATTCTGGGTGTACAGGGCCTACTTAATTATGGTGACCTTGTTTGCCTAATATTTCACCACCTTTCATATGAATATGGACTCAAGGGTCCAGGCTGGCTCTGATGAGCCCTTGGATTAGGGTTGGAAACTCACTGGTCCTTTTTCCTGGGGACCTCAGAAGTCAAGAAGCCTCTGGAATCCTCAAGTTACATCCGCATCAGTAGCTGAACTGGTGCTCTGTTTCACTTATTTCTTTAGGGCAAGCATCCACTCTATCTTTTCCTCTCTTCTTTCCAAGGAATAACAATTTATAACACATTATGTCCATAGAGGTTATTTTTTTTTTCTTTTGTTGAGATAGAGTCTCACTTTGTTACCCTTGGTAGAGTGCAAGGAAGTCATAGCTCATAGCAACTTCAAACTCATGGTCTCAAGCAATCCTCTTCTTTCAGCCTCCAGAGTAGCTGGGACTACAAGCACTTACTGCAATGCTGGGCTGGATTTTAGAGGGGGTCTCACTCTTGCTCAGGCTGGTCTCAAACTCCTGAGCTCAGGGAATCTGCCATGGCTTCACAGAAGGCTGAGATTATAGGTGTGAGCCACTGCGCCTGGCCATAGAGATTGGGTTTAAATTGCAATTTTCAGTCTGTAATTTCACGCTGGTTTTTCTTGGATTAGTTAATTAGAATAACTTTTTTATAGCATCATGTTCTTTTGCCTATTCCACAGAAATGACTGATCTTGAAAACTACCTTAACACCTTTATCTTTCAAAAAATTGAAAGAGTAATAGGGATGAGACTTCTACAGTGTTATTCTCAATTCGAGGTGGTCTTTCTTCATAGGTCCTGTTAGTTCACTATCCCTTGACTTTCCCTTGAAAGTCATTATGGAGAGGTAATTTTGACTCAAATCTATGTTGATAATTCAAATTGGGTTGCAGCTGACCATGCATTATTTTTTTCCAAATATTCTAGATAAAGTCCTCAGGGAATGTATTTGGACAGACTTGGAAACCTTTGCTTTTGCCTTGGCCAGCACTAAGACCAGTATACACATCTAAGGAAACAAATGACAATACTAAATGCAAATCAAAACATCACACATATGCCTACTAAACTTGTGAAACATAAATAACTAATGTAGACCTTATCAAAAGTTTTAAGATTATATCCACCATTCTCAACCAGGGTGATTCCACCCTACAAGGGACATTTGCTGATGTCTGAGGACATTTCTGATTGTCACAATTAGGGCATGTGTGCTACTCTCTGCAGTGGGCAGCACCCACTGCCAATCTTCCCACAATGTGTAGGAATGTCCCTAAAATGAAGAATTGTGCAGTTCCAAATGTCAGCAATGCCCAGGATAAGAAACCCTAGATTGGACAGAAATGGGGCATATAGGACTCATCACCACCTTACGATATTTCCTTAAAATTCATTTTAAGTACCTGTACTTTTTCTTTGTTACCTGTCACATTTGTTTCTACAATTTTGACCATCAGACTGCCCTCCCCTCCCCTTCATATGTCCTGTTCCTTTTCTTATTTGGAATAATTTAGCAGTGATTTATTCCTCTCCTCACCTCTCTTCTCTTCTATATTCTCCGAAATTATTTTTACTTACCATTCTGCTCAGCAGGACAAGTGAGTTTCCTTAAAAACTATTCTCCTTGGATTGAGTCAGGGGAACAGAGTAAAGATGGTGGTTGTAAATAATATACCTAGTTTTCTTCCCTCAATTACTCTCTCTCTCATGGGAGAGCTAATGAGTGATATCTTTCTTTAAATTGATCTTTTCTATTTAAGTTTGTTATGCTTTGTACTTTGTGCTTTATTTGAGTAATTTAAAAAGTAGTAACTCGGCAGGTGAATTTTTTCAGCAGTCAGAATTCTGGCTAAAATATGATTTAGAACACCTTGATTCAAAAGGGACCTGAAAATTAGTGTGTTTTGTAAAAGATTTGCACCATGGACGTGCTCCTTTGGAATGTTTATTTTAGCCATTGCTATACTTTGAAGTGGAATTACTAATTGTTATTCAACTATATTTCATTATCATTAATTAGCTTCTAACAGTTGAGAGTGATTTTCTCCCACTACTTCAGAAGCTACTAATAGCAGCCCCTAAATCACAATCTTGACATAATAGCTTCATTTTTTCCTGGATTACATTGTCTTTGCAATTACAAATTTAACAAGGTGATTACATCCTTCAATTTTTGTACTCTATGTTTTTAGGAGGAGTGATATGGTGATGCTAAAATAATTCTGGACTTTTCATTGGAATCTTAAATCTTCCTCCCTCCTAAATGATGCCTCCAAGTTTTACCAACAAAAGAGCAACATGCCCAGCTGGTGGGAAAAGTGGGCAGGTTCTACAAAGGCATTCACACAGAAGAGCATGACTAGACCTGGATATACTTCCTTGGTAAAGGTATTTCCTCCTAGAAAAGTTCACCTGAAGCTCACAGGAATCAAAAGCTGAGTTACATACATCCAAGTCACTGGAAACTTCTGGCATCTTCAAGAGAACACTGAGTGGGCAGACACCAGAACTTGAAGCAGCTTCAACTCTCTTAATCAAGCACTATCCTTGATTAAGAGAAACTAGGCAATCAGATAAAGCCATCATTCCACTACTGTGTAATCCATAGTCAAACTACTCTGCCTTTTTGGAACTTCTGTAAAATGGGAACAACAGTATCTTCCATGAATCACTCTGAGTTCCATATGAACAATTCAGGGAGCTAGTCTTTTATTAACTATAGAGTACAACTTTCTTCATTGACTATCTCCCTACATTGACCACCTGCTTAAGTTGACTTAATTTTTATAGTCTGCACATTCACCACATGTACTTATCAGTACAGTATGCCTAGTTCCTGATGTTAACCACCTCTGTATGTTTACCAGTTTGTTATGGTCCCTTGGGTGGTCATCTACAATATACATTCTACTGTATATTGAAAACCAAGCATGTAATAGACACTGGTAGATTGCACTTGCTGTCTAACCCCCTGCCACTTGAAGTGCAATCTACACACTAGTAGCATCAACATCCTTTGGGAGCTTGTTATAAAACCCAAATCTTAGGCTTACCACAGACCTATGGACTCAGAATCTGTATTATAATAAGATCCCCAGCTGATTCCTGTGAATGTTACAGTTTGATAAGCATTGGTTGGCAGGAATTATGAAAACTAGTTCTGAGGCTGGAGAAGTACTTGCAACTATTTTTTAAAAGGCCAGGTATTCGTAGGACTAAGAAATAGAAGACATAAATTACGTGTAAAATTTCAAAGAATGTATGTATATGTGTTTACTTAAGTCAGATAATTATTGATAAAACTAGAGGGAAAAGGTATATTATCAACAAATACTTTTTATTAGAAATATTTATTTCAACATCAGAGGGGTTGAAAAATAGTGGCACAGTAATGTAGGCTTTCTCTGAGGGAGCTATCCGTTGAAACTCACATGAAGGAACAGAGGAACAATGCTCGCCGGTTCAAATCACTTTAATCATGGAACCATCTTTAGGTGATTCTTGGAAAATATTATCTCATAGTGTTTGCTCTTTGAGGAATCACAAATGAAAAACATGAAGGCGGAAAAACTTCTTTTGGGGAAGAAAGCACAGCTAAGGCAGGAAATAAGAAACACAGAGATGAGAAAGAAAATAACAGAGATGACTGGAGATGAGAAATGAGTCTGAAAGGGAAAGAATAATTTAGAAAGTATATACAACATCTCTTGTGGGTGCTCCAGACATCAAAAAGAAGAATATAATATATTTCAGGGGTTTGATACCACTAAACAGTCGGAATAGCCACAGACTGCTGTCAGCAATTTATCAGAGACGCAACGTCAAGGACAAAATCCACACCACAACAAAATTGTATGCAATTGCCTATGACAAGTCCTTGCTGGAATCCTCTTATCGTGGCAAACGTCTTTAGTATTCTAAATAGTGTCATGAAGGAAGAAAAAAGAAAGTGCTGAGCCTGGAGCAAAATTTTCTGTAGAAATAAACAGGAACAAAAAAACTGAATGAATCTGCAAGAAACTGTTGCTCACGTATGAAGATGGTTGTGCATTTTAGGGACTGTATAAGTACAAAATGAACACTCCCAACAATTGTTTTCTAAAAGTTAATAAATGGAGGTGACGTCTGTTGTTATAGAGCAGTTGGCTTTAGTTTAAAGTTGGAGAAGATTTGGGAAAGGACCATCCCATTATTGATTTTTAAGATTGCTAGAAGAACGCAAGTACTGGGAACACGGCCAAAAATATTGTGCCAACAGTGTAAGATTAAACACTTTCTGAATTCTGCTACCTAGGAAGCATGTTATTCCATGATGAAGTGCTCAATATTCTGTGAGGGAATTCTTTCCCTTTCAGAAGAGTACTGAATCCAGTTTACTTTGTCATTGGGAGATATTTATGGTGTGATACCAATCCAACCTCAATTCATCTATTTATTAAATACTAAATAGGCCACTAATACATGGTGGGGGGAGCAAATATTCAGTCAAACTGAAGGTATGAAAACCATGGTAACAACTGAATGCATGTCGACCTTGAAGTCTGCTCTATCAACCCCAGATTTATCTAAGGTCCTATAGCTGGCCTCTGTAACATTTCCTATCAGCAATGTCATTGTCTACATCTTGCCAGTGGTGAGATTAATTAACTGTACGTCTATTAAGTGACTAGAATGTTGTATATGCAACATTGACATGGAGTGTGAAAGAGAGAAGTGTCTCAAATAGGAAAGGTGAAAATAACTTAATAATCTTGACCTTCAAACATTTTTGATGAATAAAAAGAGTCCTTATTATAAATTCATAGAATGATGCAATTGCAAATTTGTTGCCTCACTGGCTCAAAAAAAAAGTAAAAAAAAAAAAACAACAAGAAAGCATTGCACAGTATATTTCATTTACCATACTGATTGCCACATACATTCTAAAGTAGTTTCCTATATTATTATTCATGGTTTCAATTGTGAGCTCCCTGACATTTGGAATTGAATTTATCTTGGTTTTCATTCTGTTTATAGCAATAGCTTAATGCTTGACATTTATTCTTTTTAAACTTTATTGAGCATATGTTATATGATATTGTTGCCCTGGTCACTAAAGAGAAAGGAACAGTCAACAAGAAAATTATGATCCCTGCCTTCTTGATTCTTACTAATTTGTGAAGAAGACAGATAAGGATCAACTTGTTTTTACTTGAATTGGGGAATCCAGTACTATACAAATGTATTATATGGCTGTTTGAGTGCAGGGTCAGGGAAATATCTTTCTTTCTTTCTTTCTTTTTCTTTTTTTTTTTTTTTAGAGACAGAGTCTCACTTTGTCACCCTTCGTAGAGTGCCAAGGCATCACAGCTCACAGCAACCTCCAGCACTTGGGCTTAAGCGCTTCTCTTACCTCAGCCTCTAGAGTAGCTGGGACTACAGGCGCCTGCCACAATGCCTGGCTATTTTTTTGTTGCAGTTTGGCTGGAGCTGGGCTTAAACCTGCCACCCTTGGTATATGGGGCCAGCTCCCTTCTCACTGAGCCACAGGCGCCGTTCCCCCCCCCCCCCTTTTTTTAAGGATATTAAGTTGAGACCAAAAGAGTAAAGTGTTGGCTTGTTAATGTGAAAAAGGAAGGGCTGTGTCAGCCAGAAGAAAACACATGCCAAGGCCTGAGCCTCAGAGGACCTTAACAGAGAAAATAAAACCAAGGTTCATCCCACAGGATTATAGAGAATAATCATAGGAAGAATAGCTCCAGATGAAGATGGATTTTAATTTCTTTGATTGCAGGTGAGTTTATTCATAGAGCCAGAGATCATTTAAGGATCTGAGGAATTTATTTTCAGGTCATTAGAAGGTATAATGGAGTTTTAAGAAGGGGCCTGATAGGATGCAATTTGCTTTTATCAAAAGAAAGATCGAGTCACTGTGTAAAAATGGATGAGGTTGGAGCAGAGTGAATGAGGCGAGACTGGTTAAAAGACTAGAAATACTGAGAGAGGATAGTGAATGGAACCAGAGTAGAGACAGTGTTAGTGGAAATTCAAAAGTATAGATGAGTGAGAGACTCAGCACGCAGCTTTCAGGGTGCAGCCCCAACAGAGACTGTTTTTGAAATAGTGCAGTCGTGAGGATCAATGAAATGCCTCCAGTGCAGAGCACTTAACATGGCTACATGTGTGAGAAGTGTTCTGTTAACATGAATGATCTGGTTTGAAAGTAAGGGGACCTTTCAAAGGCTATAAACAAAAAATTAATTCATAAGGTATAAACCAGCTTTTGAGACATGGCTACTTATGTAGTACTTTGCAATCTCTGGAGGTTTGGAACCTGGCTTTCTTTTTCTTAATAAAAATATCAAATATTCACAAAAGTTGAGGAAATTATATAATTGAACTCCACAAACCCATCATCATCAACTCCAGACTTAATTCATTTACATCTCTATCCACTATCCCACTGAAGCATACTTACGAAATTATATCATTTCATATGAAAATACTTT
Source organism: Loris lydekkerianus (assembly GCA_963574355.1). Classification (NCBI taxonomy): domain Eukaryota; kingdom Metazoa; phylum Chordata; class Mammalia; order Primates; family Lorisidae; genus Loris; species Loris lydekkerianus. The sequence continues at coordinate 90,642 of CAUYPK010007164.1, read as the reverse complement.
TGTTTTTATCTTTAAAAGATATTCGTCTTTTGACATAGGTACAATGCTATTATCACACCCTGAAAAATGAGCATGATTCCTTAATAACACCAAATATCCATTGTTCAAATTTTACCAGTGGTCTGGTTTTCTTATTTGTGTTTTATTTTTGTTTTTTGAACAAAAATGCAATTAAGGTCCAAATTATTTTTCATTAGTATTTTATTATCCATGAAGGACTCAATCAATCTGTTTTCCTTACAATTTATGTATTAGAGAAACCAGAAAAAGTAATGGACTGGCATTTGGGAAGCTTGCATTGTAGGGTGGATACTATCTTCTACATCATAAATTTTATTGATTATAAAAGGTAAGAGTTGGAATAGATGATGTGTAAGGATTTTTTTGTTTGTTTGTTTGTTTTTGGTTGTACTTGTCATTGTTGTTTGGCAGGCCCAGACTGGATTTGAACCCACCAGCTCCAGTGTATGTGGCTGATGCCCTAGCCACTAAGCTACAGGTGCCAACAGATGTGTAAGGATTTTTGTAGCTCTCAAAATTGTATGAAAGAATAAGAACATTTTAAAAAAGAAGTTATCAATTAGAGTAGGTGAAATATGTATACATGTGTATAAAAAATTATTTAACCTAGCTTTTGGCCACGTGAGAATTGTTAAAATCATTAGTAAATAGCAATACACCTGTTCAGATATAAAGCAAGTTTTTCTTTGAAATGATAGAATTCCCATTAAGTTTTTTTTTTTTTTTTTAAGTTTTTGGCCGGGCCTGGGTTTGAACCCACCACCTCTGGCATATGGGGCTGGCACCCTAACTCCTTTGAGCCACAGGCGCCACCCCCCATTAAGATATTTTTATATTTAAATCAGTGATTCTTATATGGGTTTTCACGTACGTAAAGGCGAGGGTTCCATTAAATGGTGGCTCCATTATGGAGATTTTCATATTCTTAATGGGGTGCTCATTCCAGACACAGCCGTGTATTCATTTTCTATTAAATGAAGATCTCATCGAGATAAGGGAAAGATAATTTAGATTCTTCTGAATTGGGCAACAGTTTCTTAGACATTCACAGGCCCATGCTTTTAGCGCTGAGTTTTGATAAGAGGAGAAAATGGAAGAGAATCTGTTTTTACTTGTAGCGTGATTGCAATGTCTGACTACTTCAGGTATAATCTAATGAACTGGGTACTTCTCCATAATTTCATCAGCCAGCTGTATAATCAACAAAGGGCAGCCTGAGTCAAACTTCCATCAATTTGCTAATTATAAGAATAATGGAGTGTTCTTTGCTTCCTGCCATCTTTGAACAATTTTAGTGAGATTAAACTGAACTTGTGAAATGTACTGCCTCTGCTGACATGTATGACAGTTCTGTTAGAAAATGTGCCAAAGCTTCTACAACCCCAGTGTTCCTCACTTCCCTTCTATATTGTAATAAGTAGTGGAAGCATTTTTCTCTATTATCATTTCACTGTATTGAGAAAATATTTGAAGTCAGAATATGTAAGGGAAGTTACTTGAAATAAACCAATGCTATAAAATTTGAGTTGAGTGTGGCTTTGAAAAATAAGAGCCGCTTTCTGGCCAGGCATAGCTTCCAGGCTACAAATCGACAAACTGCATTTTACAATTTTAGTTTTTATAATCCCCCCCCCCCCGCTTTAATTTGAATATATACTTAGTATTTTTTTCTAAGTACTCTTGTGTAATATTAATTATACTTTGTATGGCTCTACAGGTGGAATTATGTTTAAGTATGACTTCAATTATGAGAGTTGACATAAAAAGAAAAGACTCGGCTACAAGTAATTAACAATCTTTACATTTTGGGGAAGTGAAAAATGACGAGGAAAGGTGAAGAGCTAATCTGTGAGCATGTTAATTATTCTCTGCTCCACCCCACTCCCCCACTATCAATATTTCACATCAGAGTGGCATGTTTGCTGCCATCTATGAACCTGTATTGATAAATTTCTATCACCCAACCCTCATCATTTACATGAGGGTTCACTGTTAGTGTTGGACATTCTGTGCATTTTGACACAGAATATTTTCTCTGCTCTAAAAAATCTTGTGTTCCACTTGCTTATCCCACCTTCTCCCTCAACCTTGGAAGCCACTAATCTTTGTACTGTTTCAGTAGTTTTGCTTTTACTGTATAGTTACAATCATATAGCATGTAACCTTGGCATGTTGGCTTCTTTCACTCAGTAATATGCATTTAAGTAATCTGCATTATTAATATGCTCATTCTTTTTTTAACACTAAATAACATCCCAAGGTCTGGATGTACCACAGTTTATTTACCCACACACCTACTGAAGGACATCTTGGGTGCTTCTAAGTTTTGGCGATTAATGAATAAAGCTTCTATAAGCAGCTGTGTGCAGGCTTTTGTGTGGACATAAGTATTTAATGTGTTTGAGTAAATACCAAGGAGCTCAATTGCTAAATTCTGTGGTAAGGAATGCTTAGTTTTATAAGAAACTTCCAAACTGTCTTCCAAAATGTCTTTACTAGTTTGCACTTCCACCAGCAGTGACGATTTTTTTCTGTTGCTTCACATGTTCTTCGGCTTCTGCTATTGTCAGTGTGTTGGACTTTGGCCATTTGAAGAGTTCCATAATGGTACGTCATGGTTGTTTTGATTGGAAGTCCCCCAGTGGTACAAAGTTAAGCACATTTTCATATCCTTGTTTGCCATATACATTTCTTCTTTGGTCAGCTGCCTATTTGGGTCCTTTGCCTGTTTTTAATTGGATGTTTTATTTTCTCATATTGAGCTTTCAGAATTCTTTGTATATTTTGGATAACAGTCTTTCATCAGATATATCATATACAAATATTTTATTTCAGATTGTTGCTTGTTTCCTTATTCACTGATAAAGTCTTTTTCAGAGCAAAAGTTTTGAATTTGAATAAAATATAGCCTGGGAATTATTTTTGACTGCCTTAATCCATGCAAGCCACTATCATAAAACACAATAAACTGGGTATCTTATAAACAAAAGAATTTTATTTTCCCACAGTTCTGGAAACCGGGAAGTCTAAGGTCATGGTACCAGTAGATTGGTGCCAGTAGATTCAATGTCTGAGGAGGACTTGCCTTCTATCTCAGGGAGGTGTCTTTTAGCTGTGTCTTCATATAGTGGAGAAAGAAAGGCAGCTCTCTGGAACCCTGTTTATAAGAATACTAGTCCCATTCGCATGGTTTTTACCCTTATGACCCAGTCACTATCCACATGCCCTACCCCTTGGGGGTTAGGATTTCAACATGTGAAATTTGGGGGCATACACATTCAGACTATAGCAGTGTTATATCTAAAATGGCATCCCTGTACCCAAACACATCTACATTTTTTCTATATTCTAGAAGTTTTATGATTTATGTTTCATATTTAAGTCCGTGATCCTTTTTGAGTTAATTTTTGTGACAGGTATCAGGTCTCCAGATTCTTTTATTTATTCATTTATTTACTTTCACATGTTGATATCTAGTTGTTTTGGTATCTTTTGTTGAAAGCCTGTCTTTGCTCCATTGTATGGTCTTTGGTCTTTGTTGAAGATCAGTTGACTATATGAGGATCTATTTCTTGGATCTCCATTCTGTTCCACTATTTGTTTATTCTTCCACCAGTATCTTGCTGTCTTGATTACCATAGTTTTAGAGTAAGTTTTGAAGTCCAGTAGTATTTGTGCTTTGATTTTTTTTTTCTTCAATATTGTGTTGGATACACTGGGTCTTTTATTTTTCTATATAAAATTTACAATCAGTTCATTGATATCCACAAAATAACTTATGGGGATTTATTCTGGAATTGTGTTGAATCTATAGATCAAATCGGGAAGAAATAACATCTTAGCAATAGTGAATCTATCTATCATCATGGAGTATCTCTTTAGTTCTTCTTTGATTTATTTTACGAGAGATTTGTAGTCTTTCTCCTATAGATCTTGTACATATTTTGCTAGATCCAACAGTATCTCTAAAGATTTGGTCATTTAAGTAGTTATGAAATATTTAAAATTATCACCTTTCAGCTAGATATAAATTACATAAGACCCAAGCCTATGAGTACATTTACTACTATATCTCTAGTGTTGTATGATAGATGTTTAAGAGATATTTTTAAATAAATGAGTAAATGTCATATGTTCTGAGATATATCATATGGTAAATATTGGAATTATCTCCCCAATATCTATTCTATCCCAAATGGATAAGTTGGTAATTATAAGCTACATGGTAATCAATTACCCTTTGACTGTGCTTTGATCTGAATTGGATAGGACAATTCTTTCTCATAAACTGTTTAGAAGTCTACTGGAGAAATTTTTCTCACTCCTGACAGAAGCTAAAAGAAATATATATATTTTTTCTTCCTCCGTGCTATGTTGCTGGGTCTTATCCAGTCATGTTGCTCCCAGCCCCAGCATGCAGACATGAAAAATGGAAGTGCAGAAAGACTGGGAAAAAATAAGTCACAAAGTAATCTTTGAATAATATATTGTGCCCCTGAAGCAAATTTTTAATAATCTAGGGGTCTGATTTTCCTTTGGATGGTATAGTAAGTATGATAAAAAATAACTGAGTTCTGTAAGCTAATTTTAGTCTTTGTATTATGGGAAAAGGTTGGGTATATTGATATCTATTTAGTTTGAAAGGTTTCTGCTAGAGGATTCCTTAAGCAAATAACAAATATCACTATTGGTTAGAAACATAAAGATTTTGATATTCCTTTGTTGACAATATTTGATATATCTAACTTCTTTTCACCTTCATTTTCAGGAACACACATACGCTTTAGTTCTGCCTTAGAATATTTTTGTGCATATATCTTAATTGAGTTCTATGAAGTAATTAAGTAAGTCATTTTATTTATTCAATTGTAATGTGCATTTTCTTTAGTAGGATACAATACTCATCTTGAATTATCAGCATTTAAAAAGAATGACCTCAAACCTGACCTTCATTTAGAAAGGTCATTTGGAATATTTTAATCTATCCTTAAGTAACCTTTGTTAAAACCAGGCCCCTAGATTGTTTGATTCAGAAACACAATGTATTATTCAAACATCAATTTTTTATTTATTTTTTCTCAATCTTTCTATACTTCCACTTTTCATTTGGAGTATTTTTAATTATCAAATTATTTTACACACATATGCACATGTGCACACACACAGACACACCACATCCACTCTCTCACAAATACCCTTTTAAATTCCAACAATTATCTTTGAGCTGCCTGCAGAGCTTTGAAATGAGGGAAATTGGAACTGTTAAATGGATTAAAAGGTTAATTGTCTAATCTTAGTTTCCTTCCTGAAAAGACTATTTTGACCTATACAAGTTTCCTGTCTGGAAGCCAGGAATCTTTTGAAATATAATTAAATAAATCAGTCTTATCTCTAAGGTTAACTGCTTTTGCGTAATAATTCCAAGTTAGTGCCTTGGCAACTGATATTTTTTACATACTTGTTTTGGGGAGAAAAGGAGTAGGTTTTTTTTTTTTAAATGCCATAACATTTAAGGAATGAATTATGATTTGTAAACTTTGTTTCTACTAACAAAAATTTTGAGAAAATATTTTGGAAAATGTCAAATATTTGCATAAACATTGTATGTTTCTCTTTTTTCCAAGTCTGGAAGTAAGTAAACACATTTGAAAAATTATAGCGATATTTTAGAAAATAATTCTACTTCCTATTTTCCTTAAGTACTTCAATGACAAAGTGGTCCTTCAAAGGTGTTAGAGAAATACTTCACTTGCAGTATCTTGCATAACAAAACCTTGATAAGTCCTGGTACAATTCTCTAAAGCACCGGTGAAAAATTGCAATTATTCTCAGCATACCATTAACATTTAAGCATCTCCCATTAAGTAATGTAAATTTAAAATGTTTCATATCTTAAATTTCCCCAATGTGTTATTTCCTTGAATTTTTGCACTTTGCTTATATATTAAAAATAAAGCTAGTATTGATTTTACTTGCCTTGGTTTATTCTAAATGATCATATTCTAACTTCTACACATTTGGTGGCTTTAATTTGGCTTCAGGAATATTTAAAATATCCTGTTTCTTAGGGATATTAAAATACTACAGTAAAGAATTGCCATTTAAAAACATGACTATTGATTCCACGGTTGCATAATTTTTAGGAACTTCTAGAGGCAGAGAAAAATCTTGTCTAGGGCTGTCAGAATTAATGCCCTTGTTTTATTAAAGTAGTTTTTCTTCTACTAATTGAGAAAGCAAGGTCTTTAGTTAAATGAATTTCATTCTCCTTCTTTTTTATAAAATAGTCACCTGCATTTGAAAAAAGTCCTATACCCGTGTTTAGACATTTCAATGACGGAAATACAGTGGAAAGAAAAGAGCTAAATGGGATTGTCAGGAAGGAAAGAAGAAGGCCAAAATGATAGGGCCACACAGCTGAGAGGCAAGGAAAAGGGGAACAGTAAGAGATTAAACAAAAGAGTTATAGTAGGTCAGAGAAAAACTGCCCCACCCCACCAAAAAAAAAAAAAAAAAAAAAAGAAAAGAAAAAGAAAAACCTACATTTTTAATGCAGGAAGTTTGCTAAACCAGGATAGAATTAATCTGCAGATGAAACGGTGATTAAAGAGAAAGAGCACATAGAGTTGGCTGAGTGAGGCTGGGAATAGTAATTGCTTCATGAGAACATTTAATATGGTTTGTCTCTGAAAGTCAATGAACTAACACAGGCCCTGCTGACACGGAGCACTGAGGCAAGGTGGGTCAATACATCACAGCAACTCTAGGTAGAACATTGGAATAAAGATTCATTTCTTATTTCCTTGGCCTTATAATACTTTTTTGAAATATAAAATACATACAAAAGAATATATTAAGAACACAAAGCAATGTTTCTCAAGCCTAGTTATTCATTAGACACAACTGGGAAGCATTTGGAATATTAATACCCAAACACTTCAGCATAATGAAATTGGTGTTGGGGCATTACTTTTTTTTTTTTTTTTTAAGCTTCTTAACTGAGCATTAAAAAATTCAATCTGAATTCTGATCATTCAATTTGGAATGAGAGCCACTAGTAAAAAGAATGGTAATAAAATAAATACTCATCGCAAACTTAGGCTAGATAACATTACCATTTCCTTCTACACCCTCTTTTTTCTTAATGGGATTATTGACCATTTCTCTCCCTACCTCAAACATACAAAATATCCACCACCTACACTTTGTAGTAATCATTCCTTTCTTCTCTATTGTGTATCTCTAAATATTTTAATTCTTAGCTTTATGTTTGCCCTTCATATAAAAGGAATCACATTTCACAGAATGTAAATTTCTGCAGTTATCTCATTTTGAGGTTAATCTCTTTGATGCAGATAATTTTATGAATGCAAATGAATTTTGTCATTCATTTTTGTTGATTAGTATTTTGTTTTGTGAACATAAACTATTTTACTAAAATATCTTGCAGTACCTTCTGTAAACTAAACCTAAGGTTTTTGTGTGTGTGTGTGTGTGTGTTTTTTTTTCTCGTAGTCAATTACTCATAAGAAAATCTTTGTACATCTCCATGTATGGACTGAGGGAGCTGAAGCAATGGACCAGGATTTGGTACAGTAAGCATCTGTTTATTCAATTTACAGGTGCTTTGAAGACTTGTGTTAGTCTGATATCTTTTATACTATTTCTGCTTGGTATTTAATTGCTGCTTTATGTGCTGAAACTGTAACTTGGCATATCAGTTAAAAAACAGGTCATGATATACGTCAGGGTCTCCTGATGCCCTATCATCAGACAGTCTTTACTGGAGCCCATTAGCAAGCAGGAATCCTTCTTAAATGAGAGTAGCTTGTAAAAGAGGATATGGCTTTGCCTCTACTCCTTGTGTGTTTGTGTTGTGGTTTTTCTGTTTGGGCTGGACAAATGCTTCATACAGCATCCTCCCTGACTCAACAGTTTAAAAGTCAATCACCTCTCTCAGTCATAAATCCAATTGGTAGAACAAATTTCACTTTGGTAAGACTTACTGAAGAGCCTTTCCTTGCATTAAGCCCAAAACTCTCAGGTTCATAGTTGGTTGCTTAATGAGCAGAACACTAAAAAATGACTTCTGCTTTCAAAATTCAAGGATGCCCCCTAAGCATTGAAACTCTTCTTTAGTGGCACGTGGAGTTAAATTTAACAATTTTTCTTTGGAAAGGATATTCCAGCAGTTTCCCACGGTGTTCAACCTGTGGCCCATGGGCTGCATGCAGATTATGTTAAGACTTTTTTGATTATCCTTGGCAAATATCACAAAAATTATTCATGGGCTTTTTTTTTCCTCATTGGCTTTTGCTTGTTTGTGCATTTAATGTGTGGCCCAAGACAGCTCTTCTTCTTCCAATATGGTGCAGAGAAACCAAAAGGTTGGACATAAAAACTTCACAAGATGCCTCAGAAATTTTACAGGACTCACCTTCTTGTGATTCTATTTCCTAAGGTGCTTATACAACGTACTAAATAGGTCCAAGTGGTATGACCATATAGCAAACCAGCACAAAGGTGAAAAAGTTCTTCATAGCTGACTATGAAAGTGTGAAAACTGAAATGGCTTTGAGGCAGTTCAGAAAAGGTATGCTGGGCCTGTAACTGAGATGTCTGCACAAGCACACCGCTAAGTCCCCGACCCACAGTGGAAATTCCGGGAAGACTCTTCTTCCTCTAATATTTCTCCAGCACCCTGTCTATTAAAGGAGAAAATCCTAAAGGAATCTGTTGTTTGTTGCAGTGCATATATTGAAGGAAACACTCAGCTGGGATATAATTCATACAACTGACAGTCTACACATTAAACAACAAAATAGAATGATTGAGCCATTTGATGCCAGCCAACTTCTATCACCTGCTACTTGGCTGCAAGCACAGTGGGCTCACATATGAAATGACAGTCCCAGCAGGGACAGCACTTCCCTGGGTTCCCCTTCACCCAGACTGTCCTTGAATGCTTAACCTGCCAGAAAGAGACCAGTGTTGTACTCCAGTATGGTATCATCCCTTGAGGAGACCAAATAATTACTTGATAGGAAATTGAGTGTACCAAATTTCCTACATCTTGGAAGTCAGTGATTTGTCTTTATGAGAAATGAAGCATACTCATGTTTTGTGTGTATCTTGCCTGACTTCAGAGCTTTAACCAGCAGTACTCTGATGATTCACAGTTGTTTGATTCACTGACAGGTATATGATCTACCATGGCCAGTTCCAGTACCCCTCTAAGGCACAGGAGTTGCAACACTGAGCACAAGACTTGGGGTCCACTCATCCTCTTGCCTAACACATCACTCAAAACTGTTGGTGGGAGAGCAGCACGGGTTTCTAAAGGTGCCAGCCTGGAGATGGTACTTTGTGAGGGCAGGGCACTGTTCTCCAAGACACACCCTGACTAGCAACCTTACAAAGTGCTTTTCCTCCAGTAGTTAGAATACAAGAAATGAAGTCTAGGTGTGTGGGGAAGATGAGTTAATTAGGCTTTCTCGCCTGAAGGTCAGCAGGTTTCAGAACATTTTGAGTAACATGATTAAGCCAGCAGGGCCGCATTATCTTGAGTGATCGTCATTAGTGCTTGACTGAGAACCACTGTTGTTCTGCCCACTGTATAAGGCTCTGAGGCTTTCCGCCTGTGTGCACTGCTCTAGGCAGATTTGCCAAAGCAGACTTTCTTTGGGGTGAGCTTCTCATGCCAGCTTGCCTGTTCCCATGAGCAGAATGAGGGCAGATGTCCCCAAGGTTGCTCACTGATTGAAGGGCATGTCTCATCTACCTTGGCTCCTCAGTTTATCTTCGGTCTGTTCAAATCCCGTGAGAACCTCCTGGACCTGTCAACCACTGGAAGTATAAGGGGTAAGAACAAACTCACTTAATTTCTGCTTTTTGTGATTCACTCACTTGTAGATTTTATGTTTTCTGAACCTGTAACTTTAAGCCTAGAGACCCTTGCCCCCAGAAAAGAAATGCTTCCAGCAGGTGACACAGGGAGATTTTTGAGAAACTTTATGTCAGTATTTCTGTCTGGTTCCAGTAGGCTCCTATTCTAAGAGAGAAGCAGACAGGTAAAGGGGTTGCCACCCTGACAGGCGTGATGAACACTAACTCTTAGGAGAAGGTAGGGAAAAATGTATTTGACACCCAGCATGACCCAGTGGAGTGCCCCTTAATTGGCCAGCCCAACTTTTATGGCAAATGGTTAAGGGGAGCTGCCATGGGCAGAGAAGGGTATAGTGAGGAGGCTGAGAAATAAGTGGTACCCTGCCACACAAGCCACCTTTATGAGCAGACATGTTAGCCTTGGGTGGATCTGAAGTACCTAGCACGGAAGGAAGACTACAGTGCAGTTATAGCTCAAAGAACAGGTGCAATACCGAGGCTATGATGTGTCCCTTCGTGTTGTTCATATAAGATGACACAGGTGCAGACATCTGGGAGGGGTTGTTGCCAGATGGGTGAACGTACGGCTCCAAGCACAGCTGTAAACTATAGTGGAGGCTGTGCTGCCTCACCCGGATGCCCCACTTATTGACCGCTGATAACTCACAGCTGAACGCCTTGCTGGACGTGGCCCTCTGCCAGAGAGAGCTGCTTTGCCCACACTTATACCTCCAGAGGCAACTGCGTTAATGACATATCAAGTCCAGAGCTCCTGTGGGATTGACTAAGGCCTTTCTTTCAACCACATCTCAGTTCAACTTCTCCTTACGCCAAGTGGTACTTCATTCTCTTACAATATGTTTTTTTCAGGGACTTCTTCCTAGAAATCCCCTGAATACAGACCTTCCATTCAAAATCTTTTCTCTGGAACGTCTGAACAAAGACAGTATCCTAAAATATTTTACTTTTTGATACGTGTTTGCCTTCTCTTTTTTCTTTTTCTTTTCTTTTTTTTGCAGTTTCTGGCCTGGGCTGGGTTTGAACCTGCCACTTCCGGCATATAAGGCCGGTGCCCTAATCCTTTGAGCCACAGGTGCTACCCCCTTTTTTTCTTTTTGCTTCAGCTTTTTTCAAACCAGTTTTCTATGAGTTCCTATTTTTAAATGAATCCTGTTTTCAGCTGCATTCCATTAACTCATCTATCTTTATCTTCAATCATTTCCTTATAGAATGTTCACTTGATCCTCATTTATAGATTTTAATTCTGTTGTAAATTCTCTTGCCATTGTCTTTTTTTCTCTGGGTTTTAACACAGTACACAGGGGGTTTGAAAGTCCTTACTTGTTGACTGTAATGTCTGGATCATCACTCCTCCTCTTAGAAGAGTTGGTCATGTTTCTTGTCTTCGTAATTCTGGTAATTTTAAAATGTTGGACATTGTATGTAATGTAACTGTATGTAATGTAACTGTAGAGAATCTAGAGCAATGATTTTTCAATCAGTGTACCATAAAAAATATTTGTTGCAGTTTGCCCAGGGCGGGTCCCAACCCGCCACCCTTGGTATATGGGGCCAGTGCCTTACCCACTGAGCCACAGGTGCCGCCCCACCATAAAAATTATTAAAGATTAATTTTTGAAAGAATGCAGTAAGTATATCCCTTTTTTAAAAACTTTTTTTTTTTTTAATCAACCCAATTTAAGTGTGCCTCCGAAGCTTAACTATAAGTTCCAGTGTGCCATGTGATTAAAAAATGTTGACAAACACAGATATGGAGGGTGTTACCTTCTTTTGTTGGCAAATAGAGAAGGATGGAGCACATGGGTCCAGTCAATCAAGGCTGAAGCCAGTTTCAGTTTTGGTAAACTCAGTATACTTCTGCCTCAGTCCTTTTCATGTTCACTGTGCTCCCCTTTGTCCTTCATTGTCCTTGATTCTGAGTCTGATTCTGAGTCTTCCTCAGGTTTGGAAGGCTGCAGAAAATTCAGCTGTGCGCCTCTGAGATCTCAGACCAGCTCTCCTGACTCTGCCACACATCACTTCAAAAGAAAGCCAACTCCTTGAAGGTAAGACCCGTGCTATTTTTTTGAGTCAAATCACTTCCACAAGACTTCCAGAGATTTCACTTTGCCCTTCAAAAGCTTTTGGTCTAGTTTGCCAGCTTCCTGTATGGCACCCTAACTCAGCGAATGTTCTGTGAGGAAAAGCAGTTGTAACTTTGCTGCTCCTCAGGTTTCCAGTGTGTTTCACACCAGCCAGGCAGGATCAACGAAAAGTTCTGCTACTTTGTCTTTTCCTCACTCTCTGGTTCAGCTACATTCTCAGTAAACGTCCAGGATCAGAAAATGCTCCCAGAGGAAAGAAGCAAAAATCCTCACTCACATGAAAGACTTTTTATTACTGGAATTTCTTTTGTATTTTCTCTGATTCTTTATAAATAGGTTTATAATTTATCTGACTTTGTTCAGTGCTTGTTGCAGCGAGTGTTTTCCTGTCCTGACCTACTCTATCCTAAAACAGAGATCCTTTTGTCATTAGTTTTTAACTCTATCAAGAGTATATGTTGTTGTTTTGATTGCTTGATAAAGTCAACCTTTGAATGATGTTGTCATGTGTTTACCATTTTTTTTATATTCACAGTACAATTTTACATATTTTTTTTATTTTTATTGTTAAATCATAGCTGTGTACATTAGTGTAATCAAGGGGTACAATGTGCAGGTTTCATATATAATCTGAAATATTCTCATTAAACTGTTCAAAGTAGCCTTCATGGCATTTTCTTAGTATTGTATGTAGGCATTTGTTTTCTGCATTTAGTAAGTTTTGCCTGTACCCATTCTAAGATGCACGGTAGGTGTGGCCTCACCCATTACCCTCCGTTCACCAAAACCTCCCCCCTCCCTTCCCCTTCCTAGCGTTTCTTCTTAGATCAATTTCCTACTTCAAGTACATTCTTTAGAAGTTTCTTAAATGAACATTTGTTGGTGGTAATACTCAGTAAATGTTTGCATAAAAATGTCCTTAATTCACCCCCATTCTTGAAACATGGTCTAATTGGGTTTACACTGAAAGTCATTTTTTTCTCAGCACTTTGAAGATTTAATCCAATTTTCTCTTGCCTTTCATTGTTGAGTAATGCAGTATATTGTCGGTCTGAGGTCTGACTCAGTGCTTTGTAAGTAACTATTGTCTCTTCTGCAGGATTTCTATTATCTTTCTTTCGTACTTGGTGTTCAGTTTCCTTGGATGGGTCTGACTGTACTTTTTGTTTTATTTAATTGTGCTTGGGATGTGTCTGGTTTCCTGAATCCTAGAATTGGAGTCTTTCATCAATTCTGAAAATATTCGTAATTGTGTCTGAATATTCTGTCTCCACATTTCCCCTTACTCTCCTTCTAAAAGACCAATTAACTATAATTTTAACTTATGTGTCATAGATATTTTCATTTCTCGTCTTTATTTGCTTCCCCCCCTAAGATTCATTTGAAATAGTTTCTTTTGATCTATCCATCAGTCTGTTTTATGTCTATTCTACTATTAAATCTATTCAAAGAATTTTAAATTTGGGTCATATTTTATCAGTTCTAGAATTTTCAGAATTGGTCTTATTTATAATTACCAATTTCTATTTTTATAAACAAATTTTTGGAGCACCTATGATTCTTTTTTTTTTTTAATATACATTCCATATTTTTCTTTCTGTACTACTTTCTAAATAATGTCTTCATGTCTTTTAGTTTATCTTCAGAATTTAATCAGTGTCTAATCTGGGGATTCTAAATTCAGTTATGACTTTATTTCTAGAAAATGTATTTTTTGGCTTGGCGCCTGTGGCTCAAGCGGCTAAGGCACCAGCCACATACACCTGAGCTGGTGGGTACTAATTCAGCTTGGGCCCGCCAAACAATGATGACGGCTGCAACCAAAAAATAGCCGGGCGTTGCGGTGTTGTGACAGGCGCCTGTAGTCCCAGCTACTTGGGAGGCTGAGGCAGGAAAATCACTTGAGCCCAGGAGTTGGAGGTTGCTGTGAGCTGTGATGCCACAGCACTCTACCCAGGGGGACAGCTTGAGGCTCTGTCTCAAAAAAAAAAAAAAGAAAAGAAAATGTATTTTTTTCCAAATTTGTATGGCAAATGCAAAAAAAGGTTCTAAAACTTAGAAACTCTTATTATACAATTATGATGTTGATTCACTATTTTATTAATACATTAATACAAATATCTTAAACATACTGATCTCATATTCTGTGATAATTCTAATATTTGGGGCTTTTGCATTTTGATCCAGTTTTTTGCTTCTACTTTCTTGCTCAGGGTGGTCTTGTTTCCTTCTGTGCAAATTTTGTTTACCATATATTAATCCTTCGATTCTTATCTTTTAGAATATTTGACTCTAGATTTAAAATTTGCTTCCTGAGAGAATTTGTATTTGATTCTGCAAGCCACCCAGAGAACTCTGAATAATTTGAGGCTACACTAATTTTTTTATATGGACTTTTTTCTTTTTTTCACTGTACCTATGAAGACAATCTGTGTTGGCCAGGTATTCCTGTTATTTCTCTATGCGAGATAACTTGTTTTTCTTGGTTCATTTATTGTTATAATCCAGATACTTGAAATATATATTAACAATAAGCTCAAATCACTTGATAGTTTGGGAAAATGAAGGTTTATTTTCCTTATGCCTGGTCTGATGTGTACTAAACTGTACTCCTGCATTTTATGACTTTACTATCTGGAACAAGTTACCTCCAAGGGTCATATCTAGAGTCAGAGTATGTCATTTCCACCCATATCCTTTTGGCCAGAATACCATCTCACAGTTCTGAACAAGTTGCAAGGGAGGCTGGGATATGTAGTCTTTCTCTGTGCCCGGGAAGAGGAAGGATTGCGGCAAACATATGATATTGTTTACATCACATCTACCAAGGTTGAAAGCCTTTCATATGTTCTGTGTTTGAGAATCTCTGATCTGACCTCCCAACTTACAGGGAGAAGCTTAGGCCTGCCTTTATATGATTGCAATTCTACACTATAGCAAACACTTCTGGTGATGTTCCAAACTCAATTCACAAAAGTAGAAAAGGATCTTTTTCTTTTCCACTAAGTTAGTTTGTGGTCAGTTAAAGCATTTGGAAATACCAGTTGTGGTGTTTCTGAGCTTTATGGGTATGGATTTGCTGACATTTCTGACTTCTGAGAATTTCTGTCCTTTTAATGCCAGGTTTTTAGATAACTTTTTTAGATTCATATTTTGCATACTATCCTTAGGTGTTCTGTCTCAGAAGGGTTTCTTAGAACAACTAATCTGCCATATTGATTAAAATGGAAATCAACCTCATAAAGAAAGTGAATAACTTCTCCTTCTCAAAGAAAGGGAGATTCTGATCCCAACCACTAGTCCTATCCTGTGGTTTCTCCTGTTGAAGAAGCTGGATGGTTTCCCCATGTAGAAAGGGTCTGAATTACTGGAGCTACCAAATAATTTGCACTCATTTCCTGGTAGTACATACATCTCTCTCTCAATTTGATATCATACATGGGAAGGCCAAGGTACTCCTAGACCAGACCAAGTTACTTGAACTGAGTTTCCAAGGGACTGCTATTACTCAGCATTCATTTAAGAGAGAACTATATGACTTTTATCTCATTGTCTTCCTCAATCTTAAATTCAACGAGCATGAGAAATCAAGGCTATATACTTTTTTATATAATGTTAAACCTCTTTTGTGAAAAATTAATTAAAATTACTTTGGAAATTTTTTGTTTACTTTAAGAGGAAGCTCCATTTTTGCATTTTAAGTCTAAATCCAGCATCCTAACAAATTTAATCCAGTGTCTTAATAAAGTCCTTTGTGCTTTGTTATAATTATATTTTTAAAGAATCTCAATTTTGACATACTCCTTTAGGCACACTTTTCTATTTTTGTGAACTGATGTCTGAAACATCACCATGTTTGCTATAGAGTAGAATCCTAATCATACAAAGGCAGACCTAAGCTTCTTTCTGTAAGTTAGGCAGTCAGATCAGAGTAGTCATATAAAGGCAACCCTAAGTTTTTTTGAGCTCTTTTTCTCTTATATCTTTCAAATTAGTAAGTTGATATCCCCTATTCAAAATTTTTTTTTTTTTTTTTTTTTAATGTAGAGTCTCAGGCTGTCACCCTGGGTAGAGTGCTATGGCATCACAGCTCACAGCAACCTCAAACTCTTGGGCTTAAGTGATTGTTTTGCCTCCCAAGTAGCTGGGACTACAGGTGCCCGCCACAACACCCTGATGTTTTTTTGTTGTAATTGTCATTGTTGTTTAGCTGGCCCCATTGGATTGAAACCCCCCAGCCTTGGAGTATGTGGCCAGCACCTTAACCACTGAGCTACAGGTGCCACCTCTATATTTCTTTCTCTAAATATGTTACTTTTCTTTCAGTCGCTAAGAAGAGTTTATTGGCTCAGTGCCTGTGGCTCAAGCGGCTAAGGCACCAGCCACATACACCTGAGCTGGGGGGTTCAAATCCAGCCCGGGCCCGCCAAACAACAATGATGGCTGCAACCAAAATATAGCAGGGCATTGTGGTGGGCGCCTGTAGTCCCAGCTACTTGGGAGGCAGAAGCAGGAGAATCGCGTGAGCCCAGGAGTTGGAGGTTGCTGTGAGCTGTGATGCTACAGCATTCTACCCAGGGAGACAGCTTGAAGCTCTGTCTCAAAAAAAAAAAAAAAAAAGTTGATTTTATTAACTCAATTAATCCTAGCTTACTTATTGTATTCTTGAATTGTCAAACTCATGACACGTAGAAACATACCATAGCCAATTTGGCAATAGAGGTAATTATTACTTTTCAAATACTACTCTTAGTTTTTTCTATCTTTTAGATTTAACAAATTGTTTTCCTCATCTCACTTAGTGATTTTGTTGACAGTATGGATTTTTGCATGGATAAAACAGACTTCAGTTTATAAATAGTTTCTATAAGAGATGGTATCTAATGGTTACTAGAGCTCATGAACTAGTGTTTACATTGAGACCAAAATTCTCTTCTGAAGAATGCAGTGCACATTTTCTCTTAAAGGCTATTTTCACTTTATTTACAATGCCAGCAAGACTCTCAGCCACCACCATGTAAATCACAGTTATTACAAAGAAGAAAGATTGCCTGCTAAAGATGAACATGTGGCAATCCTTAGATATAGGGTGTAGCACCAATTGGGCTGCACAGACAGAGGAAGCGAGGGGATGGGAGGGATAATGATGACATTTGAATTGGGGAAGTCAGAGAAGATCCAAGGAGGAAGGACAGCCTCAAATCGCATTTTATACTTACCCCATCTGTATTATTTCTTTATATAAAGCTCTAAAGTTCTAAACTTTTAATGGATAGCATTTTTTTTTCTTTTTTATTAGGTTTTCTTTTCTAGTTCTACTAGCAAAGGAAACTTTATTCACGCATCAAACATTTGGAAAATCCATACTACCATTCAAGTAGGTAGATTTTCATACCTTAAGGGAAAACCAAATTGTTTTGTTAGAGAAATTTCTATGCATCTAAAATTTTGTAAGCCGCAATTGGGGGTTCTTAGAACTTATCCTTTAACCTGGGATACCTCTGCCTAATATAGTGTAAACCAGTAACAACTTAATCAAATTTGCAGTTCTTAAGAAAGAAAAAGTAGCCTGGGTGCGGTGGCTCATGCCTGTAATCCCAGCACTTTGGGAGGCCGAGGCAGGTGGATTGTTTCAGACCAGTTTAAGACCAGGGAGACCCATCTCTAAAAATAGCTGGGATTGTGGGGGGCGCCTATAGTTCAGCTACTTGGGAGGCTGAGGCAAGAGAATCGCTTGAGCCCAGGAGTCTAGGTTGCTGTGAGCCAGGATGCCACAATACTCTACAGAGGATGACTAAGACTCTGTCTTAAAACAAAAAAACAAAACAAAAAAAAAAAGAAAGAAAAAAGAGAGAAAAAGTAGAGTACAATAAAAATGAGTGATTCAGCCCCTCTATGTAGTTTATACCACCCTTTCTGTCTAGTTTTCTACTGTGATTAAGAAAGTAAGAGTTCCTATGAGTCATTTTGTTAATATGATTTAAAGTGTTAAAAGATAAATCCTGTAACAGAGAGGAATGAGGAACCCAGAGATGGAAGCTGGGGTGGTGTCTTGGATAAATGATTTCTGATAGTGAGCTATGCATCTCATAATAGGTTTATAAACCAATAAGGAGTAGCCAAGACTGTTTCTCAACTCTAGTTTCTAACTAACCTGTCTGGCCAAATGTAAAGAGGTTCCATTTCCATACTTGTAGAAACAAAATTGCTAGGATTTGAATGAGAATATCAATTTTAACTAAGACCTTCTTTTTAACTAAGCGGGTAACTTACACACCAGATATTGAGAATTATTAACTTAAAGCATTTAGAAAGAAACCAGCTGCAGCTAGAAAAAAATGTAGTCTCTATTCAGAGGGACTTGTTTTATTGAGCACATATTAAACTCATACAGTACATAAATACATTCCTAGTAAATACTCTACTAAATACTTTTCTTGCATCTAAACAATGAATAAAGATGTTTTTGCACTCTGAAAACTTTCAGTGTAGTTTAGTGTAAGCGTCTTGTCATTTTAGCCAATTTTAAGGGGCAGGGGAAGACAAAGCCTTTTTCTTTGCTCTTACAGCTGACATAAATTCCAAGGAGTGATTTATTAGAAATTAGGGCAATATTTTGCAGAAGGCTATGGATTTCTCATTGTGTAAAAGAATCCCAATGCACAATTAAAAATAAAAACGTGCCTTGGATTGTAAATATCCACCTCAAATTGCCAAATTTGCAGGAGTGGAAGATGAAGAGGAAGCACATCTTCTATTCGGTGAGTTGATTATTGCCCTGTCAGATGTCCAGGGGCAGAAATCAACCAGGAGAAACAAGTTGCTATTTGCAAAGTGTTAAAACAACAGCCAGATTGTTTCTTCTTCGCTGGCTGTGCACAGTATGGGCTGGCACCACTGTGGTAGCTTAGAACTCTCAAATGCTGTCAGGAAAAACAAACCAAACCCTCCAGACAGAATAAAAGGGTGAGAAGACAAGCGAGGAGAACACCAAGAATTTATTTATCTGTAGCTAACAAAAGAATGATACATTTGCTAACCTCCTGGTGGAAACTGCTCTGTGAGGAGGGCGTGACCTGGGGAAATTTCTTTCTTCTATTTTTATTTTCTTTGTTCCTGTGTGCAGCATAAATGTTGATTTGATTAGCAGTGAGTTATTTTAAGATGTGAAATTTCCTTTAAGACTAAAGCCTAGGTAGCCTGTATGATGCCTTTGACTTGGAGGGTTCAAATACTATTTAGATGTTTGTGAAAGGAGTGTGTCTTCTCGTAAAGTTTTTACTGAAAGAAAGCTAAATGGATGAAAAGAAAAAAATCATCTTTTGTAACACTGAGCTACTTTTAATCTATATACCTGGGGTATGCTGCAGGGAAAGCATTTGTTCTATTAAATGGGAAAATAAATGTAAAATTTGAACAATGCACGTTCAAATGCCAATCCTGGATTGTATTACCACAAGGTTAAGATTCTAAGCTTAAGAATTGAGTAAAAGTGGTAGCTAGGTTTCTATTAGCATGTGTACATCTGTCAGTCTTTCCAACCACCAGATCAATTAGGTAGCAATAGAGGGAGCTGGGTTGTAGGAGAAAAGTCATTTGAATTCTTTTTTTTCCTTTTTTTTTTTTTTTTTTTTTTTTGAGACAGTCTCACTTTGTTGCCCTTGGTATCACAGCTCGCAGCAACCTCAAACTCTTGGGCTCAAGCAATTCTCTTGTCTCAGCCTCTCAAGTAACTGGGACTGCAGGCATCCACCACAGCCCCTGGCTATTTTTAGAGACTGGGTCTCAGTTTAGCTGAGTTGGTCTCTAACCCGTGAGCTCAGGAAATCACCCTGGACCTCCCAGAGTGCTAGGATTACAGGTGTGAGCCACCATGCCTGGCCTATTTTATTTTCTTAATCTGAAGGACTATTTGTTACCTTAATGTGAAGGACTATTTGATCACCTTAAAACCTGAGATTATCAAATGTTTTTGCATGTTTAAATTCAACATATTATTGTGACTAGTAACACAAAACAGCTTTGAAACAATGAAGGAATGAATAAACTGAAACTGCTTTAAATCAGAAAGAAGGAAAAATACGTATGCATCATTACATGTACCTGATGTTTTATAATATACAGTACACAGTACATTATATTTTATGTATGTATATATTTACATATATGTATATAAATGTATATATATTTTCTAATGTCTAGTGATTTGAATTAACTTTATATTTTTGTATCTTTTTAATCATTTATGTCCCCATCATTCAAGGATATGAATAAAATATGTTCCTCTGACTACCTTCCCTCTTAAGAACTTTAATCCTCTTTCCTCTATTCCAAAATGTGTTCTTCCATAGGTAACTTTTCATTCCACTCTTTGTATCATCCCCATATGTTTCACCTCTTTACAGAATGCTCTGACATCCTTTCTCCTCATTGACTTAATTTCCTTTATCCTTTGATGGCACTTGCTCTGTGTAGTCATTTCAACTAAATGCTATTCATTCTTTCAGATTTTCATGCTCTTAGATTTACTACATTTCTAGATCAATTTTACTTTTGAATATTTCTGAGTGATTTTAAGAGATTACTGTTCTTTTTTTTAAAACATAACTGTACAATGATGCATTTATGGGGTACAGTGTACTGATGTGATATACAATGTGAAATGCTTACATCGAACCAGTTAACACACCCATCACCTTGCTTACTTATTTGTTGTGGTAAAACAATTATACTCTTAATAGTTTTGAAAAGTACTGTTGCATTATGCACATTAGGTGAGGTCTCCCCAAAAAACCCTCCTCTCAGCACCCCCCTCCTCTCCTTTCCCCTCACCTTCCTCTTCTCTCCTACTTTCTGGACTATAATTATGTTTTACTATTCATATGAATGTGTATGTGATTATATATTGATTTCATAGTAGTATTGAATATATTGGGTACTTTTTTCTTTATTCATGAGGTACTTGGCTAAGAGGAATATGTTCCAGCTCCATCCAGGTAAACATAAAAGATGTGAAGTCTCCATTACAATTCTTTTATCCCTCTGCAAAATCCATTCATTATTCCAGGTTAATGGAATCCAACTATACTTTGATACTTTAAAAAATACCTCCCTTCTGTCTTCAGTTACTCACACACACTACCAAAAACTTTTATTACTTGCCTTCATCTATCTAAGTCTTTGTCCCTTACCTGGTACGATATTCACATTGCTGGTTCACCTGACACCTTACCCTCAGAATTCCTTATTCCATTCCAAATTATACATGTCCCTCAAAATTATTACATGGTCTAAACGTAGATTTTTGGTATCAGCTGGAATTTTCACACATCTGGAATTTCAAACTTTTCTAATGCATCTTCTTCATTGGAGTCCTACCTTTATTGTTTTTTGAAAATACCTTATTATACATTATAGCCATTCTAACTTCTAAAGGCATGCTATAGTTTTTAAAGTGGCATTTATAACTATCAAGAATCAGATGTACTTATCTGTTTGCTTAATAACATTACTTCTCTTTCTGGAATGGAAATTCTTGAATAGGTGTTTTTTTCTTCATTACTAAATCTCTAAAGTATACAACATTCAATGAAGAGTGTACTTGATAGTATTGTCTCTGGGTTAATGAATGAACAATTAAGTGCATTAAAGAGTTACTTTTTGTCTCTCAAGAAACTATTGTCTATCATATTAACCATATCTTTCAATCATATCCACATTGTTTTTGCTAGGTAGAACTGGTTTCAGGCTCATTCCCCGTGGTGGGAATGATTTCATCATATGACTAAAGGATTGTTTTCCCAAAACCATCTCAGAAATGTGCACATTTAGGGCAAATGTTTCACAACATGCTTATGAATATGAACTATAGTAAATTAGGCAGATGGTCATTTGTGATTGAGTGACATTTATGGTCTATCTTCAATAGGAAGACCACAAACTTTAAAGAGCCAAAAGAAAAAGAACATTTAGTTCTTTGTAACCAAAAGTATAAGTTGGGAAATTTTATTTATATATATACATATATACACATATATATGTGTGTGTGTGTGTATGTGTGTGTGTATACTGTTACAGAAAAGTTTGGAACAAAGCCTGGGTAAATGATATATGAAACTTCTTTTGCATTTCACCCAGAAATAAGAATACTCTCTAATGCATTTTAGCTGGGGTCATCTGAATAGGTTGGTTTATTTCCTTCCCTTTGCATAAGGGGATGTAACTATGTTTAAAAAAGCATAATTCCAATGTAAAATTAGAATGAAGCAATGATATGAGCTTTCAGTCTCTTCTGACATTGCTTATTTACAAAGTATTGTATAGAATGTAATTGAGAGCTCTGGAATGTCAAGGATATCATTTAGTTAATTTTTGTGTACCTCCAAAAGCAAAACCACTGTGCTAGACATTTGGCAGCAATATGTACTTATAAAATGATCAGATTTTTGTTCTTGAGATCTGGCATTTAATTTGAAATTTAATTCATTTTCTCACCATTAGTTTTTGCTTTTTTGTCTTATGTTTTTGTAAAAGTCATTAGTTCTATGTTGACTTAGTACAGTAAATAATATGAAACTCTAAGTTAAAAATCTCATAGTATGATCATCTTGAAACCAGAATTTCAGGGATGGATGGGTCATTAGAAATCATCCAGTCCAATCTTTTTATTTTATAGCTAGGCAAAAATGTCCCAGAGAAGTGAGTTGACTTTCTGGGGGTTTACAGATTTTTATATTGGACTTGAATGTAGGTCATCCAGTGGTGATATATTTACACCATGTTAGATGATTGTGAACCATAAATCATGTTTAGAGAGTAATAAGCTGATTCAAATGTTCTTTACGGCAGTGATTTTCAAACTTTTTGAATATCCACCCTAATGAGTAAAAACTTTTGAGAATATACTCATAGATTTACATTTTTAATAAGTTACTAAAGTACTATAATTTTTATAACACATAAAGCATAAAGAATGACACTTTAACAATTTTTTAGTGCAAACATCCTGTTTTTACCAAAAATAATTATTAATGAAATTTCACAGAATGTAATCTATTCAAATGTGTTACTTTTTACATTCTTGGTGTAAATTCCATTTGATAAAGTAATTGAATAGTTCTGAGGTCACTATGTTTTATTTGTTTTAATAGCTGTAATAACATAGATTGAAATGAAAAATATTTCATTGGCTGCAATTAATAAGTGCATACAACCGGAAATTCTGTTTTAAATTAATTATGCAAAGATTTATACATAGAATTTAATAAATCCTCATGTTCCCTGGAAGTCAAAAATTTATTCTTGAAAACAAAATTGTAGATTTTGAACAAATGGCTTAAATATCTATCAGATAAGTTGGAAAATTTTGTTTTCAAAGTTTAACGTATGCAGCGATAGCTTTTTTAAATGTTGATATAGATATAATTTAGCAGTAACCATATATAAGCACGGATATTTCCAAAAAAAGTTTTCCCAAAATAATCTCTCTGTAGCATGAAGTTTCTTTGAAAGTCAATTTGTTGTTACTAAAGTCACAAACATTCTACAATAATCTTCATTGTAAATAATATATACATTCAAATTTCAAAAACCTTTCAGATAATGGTTTTGGCACCTTGCCACCTCTGATTAGATTATCATTGTGTATCTTTCCATATGGCTGAAGTTCTACTAGAAATTAGGAAAATTCTATAATTACCTTATTGTTCAATTTTTCCCTTCCCATTATTAGTAATAGCTTTTAAAATTTTATTATATTTTGGATTACTGTGGGGGTACATATGATTAAGTTACATAGTTTGCTTTTTTCAGGTTAAAGACTTGGCTGTACCTTTGTTCTTTATCCAGAAAACGTGCAATATATTCATGCAGTGTACTAGCTGGGTGGGAGTTTACCCTATCCCTCCCCCCATCCCATACTCAAATTCGATTGCATTTTTCTGTCATGTGAGTGTGTACTTGTTAATCTATTGGTTCTAATTAAGTGCTGACCATGGGTGGTGCTTATTTTTTCATTCTTGTGATACTTCACTTAGAATAATGTTCTCCAAATCCACCTATGTTGTTAAGAATGATATGAAATCTCACTTTTTATGGCTGAATGCTATTCTATGGTATACATATATCACAGTTTATTGATCTGTTCATGTGTTGTAGGGCACCTGGGTTGAGGGCACCTGGGTTGTTTCCATAATTTTGCAGTTGTGAATTATGCTATTATAAACATTTGAGTTAAGATGTCTTTATGGTATAACGACTTGTTTTGCTTTAGGTAGATACTTAGTAATGGCATTGTAGGATCAAATGCCAAGTTCTTTGAGGTCTCTCCTTACTACTTTCTACAGAGGCTGTCCTAGTCTTCAATCTCATCAACAGCACATGAATGTTCCCTTCTCTCTGCACCCACACTATTATCTGTTTCTTTGAGACTTTGTGGTGTGGGCCATTTTTATGGGGATTAGAAACTATTATAGAAGTAATATCTTTAATACATGATAATCTTACAAAAATATTCCAAAATGTTTGTCTGTTTAATGAGGATTAGTTTACTCAAAACTGTATAATCTATAAATCTTTTTCTGGTTACTTATACTCCAAAATATGATATTCTGTGTTTAAAGCAAATGAATAAAATGACTCTTTTCAACATCTCTGTGCTGTGAAACTTTTTTTGGTGATAACTATATGTGACAAAAGTATTTATAGACTCAGGGTATCAATATGAAGTCATAGTAATAGTTAAATACCAGTAAGTGTTTTATTGTTCTCACTTTTTAAAATTAAAAATATAGCAGATTCTAAAATTTTTCTCTTGTAGTCTAATAACTCATTGTTCTCTCATTTTGGTATATATCTCTGTTTTGAGATGTGTTGTGTGTGTGTGTGTGTGTGTGTGTGTGTGTGTGTGTGTGCTGCTTACTTTTTGCCCAGTCTTATAACCAGAAGCATGATACTAATAGTCCAGTAGGAATTTTCTCTGGCCAGGTAGCTGTGCATATGTAGCTAAGATGATTACCTCTATCTCAGTTCAATCTGGAATTCTCTTGGGAGATTGTCTAAATTTTGCTGATGCTCTCAGTACCTTGTTTTATTTGTGCTAGCATGTTATTTATTGTACTGAGTGATTTACTATTGAATTTTTTTTCTGACATCTGCAACTGTTAAAAATTTAGGTTTCTTTAATACTTATAATGTACTTCATACAACATCATCATCAAAATACTAGTTCTTATTATTTTTCTTTCAGAGATTGTTCTTTTATTTTGGCACAGTTTTCACTCTGTGCTGTGAATAGTTTCTGAGCTGCTCGAGATTATGGGATTAAATGGTGTTTCTTCCTGTTCAGATTGGATAAAATGCTAATTATGTGATATCCCAAGGTAGCTCTTTGTACATCTCTTGATGTCATTCAGAATAATTTTTTAAAATCTTATATCTATATACATTTAGTTATAAAATACTAATTGACATAGTATTTGTGCATATTTATTCGTAGGGTAGATGTGATATTTTGTTAACATGTATAGACTGTGTAATGGTCAAGTCAGGGTGTTTGGGATATTCGTCACCTTGAGTAGTTATCATTTCTGTGTGTCACGGACATCTCAAGTCCTGTCCTCTAGCAATTTGAAATATATAATACATCAGCATTAACTTACACTGTTTTGCTATCAAATGTTAGAACTTATTTCTTCTAACTATGTGGCCATTACCATCTTTTATATGCCACCCCCAACACATGCACCCCCCCTTCCTACCCTTCCCATCTATCACCCTATTCTCTGCCTCCATGAGGTCAACATTTTTAGCTCCCACATATGAGTGAGAATGTGTGATATTTACAAATTACTCATCTAACAAGGAATTAATATTTATAACACATAAAAACCTCAACAATGAAAGATAATCACATTAAAAAGTGGGACAGGGATCTAAATAGATGTGTCTCAAAAGATATACAAATGACCAACAGGTATATGCAAAAATACTGAACACAACTAATTATCACAAAAGTAAAAATCAAAACCACCATGAGATATCATCTTAATCCAGTTAAAAAGGCTATTAAAAAAAAAAAAAAAGCCAAAAAACAGATGCTAATAAGATGGAGAGAAAAGGGACTCTTATACATTGTTTATATGAATAAAAATTAATGTAGCCACTATAAAAAAAAATAGTTTGACATCCCAGAAAACTAAAAATACTACTGTACAATCCAGAAAACTCACTACTGGGTGTTTATCCAAAGGTAAGGAAATTAGTACATCAAGAGGATGCCTGTATTCCATGTTTATAGCAGTAATATTCACAAGAGCAAACTGAGAGTTAGCCTAGCTGTCCATCAACGGATAAAAAGATAACAGAAAGATGATGTGTATGACTATTCAGTCACCATAAAGAATGAAATCCTGTCATTGTATCAACATGAGTTAAATTGGAGGTCATTATGTTAAGTGAATTAAATCATGCATATACAACTTAATTATTTTAAAAAATCTAGTTCATATTTCTATTTTTCTTTATATAAAACTGAAAGATACATTCAACCTTGAATTAGACAAGATCTTAAATGTGAGGCTATAAATATGGATACACGTGATATTTGGGGTGTTCATCACCTTGATTCTGATATCTGATTCAACATTATCAAAGTACTATTCCTACCTTGTATGGTGTACACAAATTAACTCAGAAGAGAGCAAAGGCAAAAATGTAAGCACTAACGTTATAAAACTCATAGAAAAACTTATAGGTATAAATATAAGTGACCTTGCCGTAGACAATGATTCTTTTAGGTACAACAGCTAAAGTACATGCAATGAAAAAGTAGACAAACTGAACTTCATGAAAATTTGAAACTTTCGTGTTTCAAAGGACATGATTAAGAAAGTTTTGAGAAGAAACCCTGCAGAGTGTGGGAAATATTTTAAATCACACTTCTGGAATGGGTCTAGTATTCAGAATATAGGAAGGCTTACTACTAAACACAAGACAAGCCAATAAAAAATAGAAGGATCTAAATAGACAGTTTTTCCAAGGAAGATACACAAATAGTAAACAAGCACATAAAAAATGATCAACAACATTAGTAATTAGGGAAACACATATTAGAAACAGAAATACCATTTCACATTCACGAGGATGAATATAATTTTAAACTAGGAAAATGAACGTTGGTGAGTATGTAGAGAAATTGGAACCCTCATGTATTGCTGGTGGGAATGTAAAATAGTGCACCATTTTCCAAGAGTAGGTTGGCAATTTCTTAGAAAATTAAACATAGACTTATTATTTGCCCCCACAATTCTCCTAGGTATATATACACAAAATAATTGCAAAAAACATGTTAAGATAAATACTTCTACACAAATGTTCATAGCAGCATTGTTTATAATAGCCGTGAAGTGGGAACAACTCAATTGTTCGTTAACTGATAAACTGAATGTAGAAATCTATACAATAGAATATCACCCAGAATATGAAGGATGAAGTATCAATATGTGCTATGACATGAACAGACCTTAAGAGTTGATGAAAGCCATTGCTTTCCTTTACAGTATAAAATATTTCCACATACATTCAACAATTTTGCACACATTCCTGGGAATGTTCAAGCCTCCTTAGATACATTCACGACACTCTAAGACTCATTGACCCAAAGCAGGAATCCTGCAAGATTCTGGATGAAATGATCTTATGAATAAATCTTCAACAGCCATCTTTATTGTACTTATAATATGTCAGTGTTAATAACTAAAATAACAAAAACTAACAATTATTGAAAATTTATTCTGGGCTGAGGGGCCAAAGGAAAAGGCTGACAAATTTAGTTCCTCTGAAAGAAACATTTAATAGTGACTTATGAATAGAAGCCATGTCTCCAGTGGCTGGAGATGGTGGATCCCTGCACTGTTATCCCCCAGAACTTGGTGCTTACATGGTGGAGGAAAGTATATGACAATTAAAGTTAATACTTCAGGAAAAAGCAAGAATGGTATGTGCCCCATAGTTAATTCACCTACAGGCAGAATTTATAGTAAGCATGTGCTCTTACACAAGGAATAGTAGATAATGTAGAAATCTTAGAGGCATTCCTGGAACTGGGGGTCATCATAAGTCAGTGTGGCAGATTTGCATCCAGGATGGAGTAGATTTTGCCTCCAGGCACTGTGGTGAATACAAGCATTTTCTCACTTAATCTTCCCTGATTTACTGATGAGACTTCAGAGCTCCAAAGCACATACCTATGATGCCCTTTCTGCAAAAAAGTGATAATGAATGGGGTGGCCCCTGTGGCTCAAAGGAGTAGGGCACCGGCCCCATATGCCGGGGTTCAAGCCCAGCCCTGGCCAAAACTTCAAAAAAAAAAAGTGATAATGAAAACCAGTCTGCCTACACCACAAGTTAATCATGAAATTTTAAACATGTTGGAATAGAAATGAGGGGTCCTTGTTATCAGTTCAAGTTAATTTTATTAACTAGCTTATATGACTTTGAACAGTTATTTCAAGTTTCTGGACATTGGTTACTTCATATATAAAATGGAAATGAAGTCGGGGCAGATTATTTTACTTACATGCTCTTACATGTCAATATATAATTTTGTGTTTATGTGTATACATAAACACAAATATATTTTTATATATCATGGTACTATATGTAATATGTGATACATATGTATATGTATGATATTTAAAGTTAAAGAATTATTAAATAATATTAAATATATTTTCAAATCAAACTGATTTTTGAGCTGCTATTTTGAGGAGGAATACTAATAATGTCTAGCCTACCTAGGCTCTAGTGTCACAATATTATTGGGATTAGGGATGAGAGGAATCCAAAATAAAAAAGATGCTTTGTTGATCTAGTTAATTCTTTCACAGCAAATGTTTTCCCCAAAGTGGGAAACAATTAGTTCTAACCATTTGCTTAAGCACCAGGATGACTTTATAGAAGGATTATTAGCTAGAGAGTTTCACAGGAAGATCAATGACTTTTGAATATATGTATAGAAAAAGCAAAGTTAAACTGGGCTATTCCCATAAAGTCTTAATTTCTGAGTAAAATTTATCTGAGCCAGGGCTTTTGTGTCTTCCTTCTGTCTAAAAGTTTTCTAAGCCACATATTGAGGCAAAGACAAAATGTCTGGACATTGAGTATGTTCTATGAAAATTTTAGTGGAGTAAAAAGAAAGTAGAATTAATGCCTAAAGAATAAAAATATACCCAAACGCGATCTATTTCCTATTATAACAGGTCAAAAGTGCCCTAGGTTGTACCCTATTGGACATTTTGATACTGAGATGGTGGTTACGTGGTTAAAAATCGAGAGAGATGTTTCTGGGTAATTGAATGTTAGTCAAGAAAGGGTTCCAATAATAGAAGCAATTGAGGAAATGGGAAGAATATAGACTGTGGAAGAAAGAAGAGAGGTCAGAAATACTGATAATGCTTACTTAGAGAGTAAATTCTGATGCAGAGATTGAGGGAATAGTAGAATATGATAGAAAATTTTAAGTAGAAGATAGAATAAGCATGGTCTTTTTCTCATTTGTTAGCAAAGACTGTTCCCAGTTTTAAGGTATTCTTGTTTTGAATTAAGAAAGCTTAAATGGAATGTTAATTTCTTTTTGCTTAATAAACTACCACTTACCCTCAAGACCCAACTTTTGTTTCCTTTGTTCCCATTCTCACCACCTTTTCTTCTGTAGAACTGATCAGGGTCCCTTTATACTTCTGTTGCATGGTGTTTATGTCTATTTACTACATATATTTCTAGCACCTTGTATTAGCAACTGTTGGCTTACCTACAGGCTTCCTCTAATAGAATATGAGCCCTTTGAGAAAGGATCATGCTTATTTCAACAGCATTTTCAGCTGGGTCCCAGCACATTGCATTCTTCCAATTTGTCAGTGATTTCATGAAGACTTAGACCCTGCAGTATTTAAATATGGGGAGCTACCATATTGATAGTGACTGTGATTTGATTTTGTCCTCTATTCATGTGGGTGCTTTTACGATTTTGCAACTGCCAAAATTGCAAGTCGTCTGGAAATAAAACCCGTAGAATTTTATCTTTGGAGGCTGAGGTAGCTGCTCAATTCTTCTAAAAGAACCTTTTAACAGTGTAGAGAATAGAATGAACAAAAAAGTGTTCTACAGAAATACAACACACTAAAAGTAGACTCAGCAAAGTCTCAGCGGGAGTAGGATGAGGATAGGTTGGGAGAAGAGGGGGATAACACATAGATTCTACCTTGGAAATAGCACAATGCTGTTCAATACATTTAAGTATTGAATAAAAGTGGGTCACAACTGTCTTTACCACCACCCCCTGCTCTTTTCCTGCCTTATGCATCAACACAAATGGAGATGGAAAGAAACTTCATACATAGTAAGAGAGACTGTTGTTGACCTAGGTCACGGTAGTTGTTACAGATAAAACAAACAAAAAAACCCCAAAAACCACACCCTAGGAAGATGGAGGAGAGAGAATCAAAGGAAAATGAATAGGCATTCTACTTGAAAATGTTAGTGAAAATTGAGAGAGAGCGGAATGGTGGGTCAAAAAAATGATTTTATTACTTAGAACTGAGAAAATGCTTTTAAGTCTGAAGGTCCCTTAAAGAATCCACCTATTAATCAAAAAGTGAGCAACAGGGAGATGAATAACCAGTTGAAATCAAAACTAAAACTACAGGTTCTAAGCTAATAGGTAAAACTATCGTGAAACTCAAGTTAAAAAACAAAATATAAACTCACTTGAAAAGTATTCTTTTCGAAAAATAGATTATGTAAGAGTAAGCATTCTTTTATGATAAATAAACTTATTAGTGGTTATCAGCTTCATTGGTAATTTATATTTTTATTTTCCATTTTTCATAAACCTTATACAGTATTTTTTTTTAATTGTTGGGGATTCATTGAGGGTACAATAAAGCAGGTTATACTGATTGCATTTGTTAGGTAAAGTCCCTCTTCCTATCGTGTCTTGCCCCCCAAACCAATTTTATTTATTAATAAATCATTTCTCATTAAAAACAATAAAAGACCATTGCCAACCAGAGCTTTTTATGTGCATGAAATAAAAAGCAACACCATGCCAATTTATTATAGATTAAAGTCAATGAAAATTTAAACTTCAGCTAGCTTGTGCATTGTGATCTTAGATAAGTACATATTTTATTAAGCTTTTACAAGTTATTGAAAATAGCTCAAAATATCCATTGCCTCCCTTTTGCAGGGTTTCTCAACAGTGGCAGTGTCAATATTTGTTGCCATATAATTCTATGTTATGGAAGGCTTCCCGGTCCTGCATCTTACAGAACAGTGGTTCTCAACCTTCCTAATGCCGTGACCCTTTAATACAGTTCCTGTGGGTCACTACCCACAGGTTGAGAACCACTGTTACAGAAAGTCAAGCAGCATCCCTGGCCACTATCCACTAGATGCCAATATCTGTCCCCTAGTTGTGACAACCAGAAATAACTCTGGACATTGCCAAATGTCCCCAGGAGATCAACTGTTCCCAGTTGAGATTTGATATAGTGAGGTCCTAGGTCCTAAATTGAGAATGACTCAACTAAAAGAATAAAGCAGACAGAGAAATAACAGAACCAACTAGGGAATTGCGTCTGAGAGGAGGAACAGAAAGACTCCTGGAGGGAACTGTCCATCTTTTGCAGGAAGCCAAGACTAGGTTTAAGAAGAATCACAAAGCTGGGCTTCCTCCTTTTGGTGTTGGAATGGTGGAGTATTCTGCATAGCATCGAGTGACATCAATTCAAAGTGTGATAAATCACATGGGAAAGTGGGAGTGTGTGGGGTGCCTTTTAGAAATCCTTACTGATCATTCAATTCAGGGGGAAAAAGTGACTGTAAAGGAAAAGTAGGACATTCTGAATTTATCAACTCTGAGTGTTTCTAATTCAGTCAAAAGTGCTGCTTATCATAGTTTGCAAAGTCAGGACTGATAGTTTACAAACTTTTGGGGCTTGTTAGAAAAAAACTTTAAATTACTTCATACACTATTCTACTTTCTTACAAGAAATGCCTTCTGCAGTATTTATGTATGGGGAATTTTCTTTCTTCCAATTCATCTGTCATTTTCTAAACCTGGTGGCTTGATTCTAATCACAATCTTTCACCTGATTTTATTCAATATCAATATTTACAAATTTTTGAGATTTTAGCTAGTATTAGAGTGACTGGGTAGACTTAATAATGGTCATCAGTGCTCAATTTTATTTTTGTCACTAT
Organism: Loris lydekkerianus; assembly: GCA_963574355.1. Lineage (NCBI taxonomy): Eukaryota > Metazoa > Chordata > Mammalia > Primates > Lorisidae > Loris > Loris lydekkerianus. The sequence continues at coordinate 58,369 of CAUYPK010007164.1, read as the reverse complement.
GTTCTATAGATTTAAATATTAGGGCTTGGTCTAAGAAAAGCTAGAATTAAAATTGAATTTGAAATATTGCTCAAACTCACTGTCATTCTATCCATGCCAGAGTCAATCACTGGTGTGTGTGACCCCAGCTGGGTGTGAACCAGGAGCAGCCCATCTATCACTAATGGAAGCCCCATCTTGAGCAGCACAATACCTGGACAGGGTGACCAGAATTATTTCAAACCACTTGATTAAGTCATTAATTTTCAAGCTTGGTTGTGGGGATATAGGTATTACCTAAGAAGGAACAAAAGAGGCTTTTGACTCCATAATTATGTATAAGGATGAGGGAAAAAGAACATGGTTAGTTTAGCTACATTTAAGTATGCAACTACTGGCTAAGTACTACAATTAGTACAATGTAACACCAGGAACAGCAGCAGCTTCAATAAATTTGTGAATGTCTATTGTAAGCTAATTCTTTGTACTTAAAATTATTATTCAAAGTCTTCCCAATAACCTGTACAGTAGTAATTTACTTTACACTCCTCAAAGTTGAAGAAATTGAATTTTGGAGAAGTTACTTTCCTCAGGACAAATCAAATGAAGTAGAGAAGCCTGGGTTGATGTCTAGATCCAACATTTATTTGTTTACAACATTGCACAGAATTCAGAATGCAGTTCCTGCAATGAAGACAAGAGGCAAGAAGGTCAGAAATCAGCCTGCACACTTCTTGTTTCAAAGATGATCTCTCACGCTGACGTTCTCCTCCTCGGTACTCAGGAATCCTCTGATTCCCCAACCCTTCCACACAGCAGAATATTTGGGTAGAGGAGTTTTTTTTCTTTTCTTTCTATTTGCCATATGACCTCTCCTAACACTATTCACTCTTAGCAATGATATCTTTTCATAACTTTATGGTATTTTGTTTAGGGTTCAGAGACCAAATGTCTATTACCTATTTTCTATTATAGCTCCTATTTTTGCCTGTGGGGAGATGTTACTGCATACATTAATTAGACTGGGACTGTGAATATTTTCTATCCAGTACTAAAAAAAAAAAAAAAAAAGAAGAAGAAAAGAAAAAGGACTTGCAATGGAAAATGACAATCATTCCTAAACTCAGTAAGGGCTAACTTCCATTTTTAATGGTATTCTTTGCCCCCCACCTACAGCATGGGAACAGGGTTTCATTCACAAGAGAATGAAAATCCTAGGTGCCCTTTTTCTAATAAATGTGTTCTGGTCTAAAGCAGAAAGATCATGTAAATGACAAATCTGATTAGTACTTGATTTTGGTGAAATTAGCCAAGAATAACATCTGAGATAGTAATAACTCCTCGTTCCTTTTTTTTGCTTTAAATATTTGTGCATGAGACTTCTCTGATAATATGGAAGCAAAGGACAATTAGTATGGACTGAAAATATTCCAGCTTGTATTTTTTTATTTCTACTTTTTGTAATGTTTAACACATCTTACTATGATATGTGTATCCTCCTATATACATGTATACCATGTATGCTTTTATATTTGTTTATTTTTTTCCATCATAAAAGTTAAAGAACACCTTGTAAATGTGGCCAAGAGTAATGTGCCTGTAAACTATCATTTAACAGGGTTTAGGAAATTGCTACAATGTGCTGAGCTAGATGCTATGGATTCAGTGATGAGCAAAAGCAACTGGGTTCCTGTTCTCATGGAACAGGTAGGGGGAGAGAAGAGCACATGTGTGGGTCTTTTTGGATTTGTCTTATCTTTCTCTCCACCCCAACCCCTGGTGTATTTACACTTCTGGAACACCCTTAAAGGGCCCAGAGTCAGACTGAAACATCCTAATTCTAAGCTTTCTCTGAGCCTCCACTGTCCCATTTACACACGGGGTGAGAATACTTTCTCCATAGGGCAGTTGTCAGATTACATGAAATACTGTATGTAAAGAACTCAGCATTCTGCTAGACGGAGCAATTTCCTTGCTTTCCTTTTTTATATAATTGCATCATTTTACTTAATTCAAATTTTGTCTTTGTTAAGTAATAATAGTAATGATAATATCTAACAATTATTGAGCTTCTGTTTGGACTAGGAACTGTTTCCAATACTTTGTATAGATTCTCATTTAAGAATCACCGTGGTGTAATAGGTACTATTTTTTTTTTATTAAGTCATTTGTACATAGATCATAAATACATTTATGCAATTATGGGATTCAATGTGTTGATTATTTGTACAAATTGGAGTGTTTGCACCCTGTTAATCAACATAGCTTTTACCTTATTTAACCAATTACAGCATTAAAACATTTGTGTTCTACACCTGATAGATCTAACTTGTACTTGCAATGTGCTCCATAGATGTGGTCCCCCTACTATTCCTCTCTCAACCCACCTCTCTCCCCTCCCTTCTCCCTCCCCTTCTGTCCATCCTAGGCTATAGTTGTGTTTCATTTTCATATGCAAGTGTGACTGATTATAAATTGGTTTCACAGTAGTACTGAGTATATTAGATATATATTTTTCCAGTCCTAAGATACTTTACTGAGAAGAATATTTTCCAGCTCTATCCTTGTAAACATAAAAGAGGTAAAGTCTCCATTTTTTAAAATGCTGTATAGTATTCCATGGTATACAAATACCACACTTTACTAATCCATTCATGGGTCAATGGGCACTTGGGCTTCTTCCATGACTTGGCAATTATGAATTGAGCTGCAATGAACAATTTGGTGCAAACATCTTTATTGTCAAATGATTTTTGGTCCTTTGGATATACATCTAGAAGAGAAATTGTAGGATCAAATGGCAGGTCCACATTTAGATCCCTGTTCTCCAAACTTCCTTCCAAAAGGAAAGTACAAGCTTGCATTCCCACCAGCAGCACAGAAGTGTTCCCTTTTTTCCACATCCATGCCAACATCTGTAGTTTGGGAATTTTGTGATGTGGGCTACTCTTACTGGAGTTAGATGATATCTCAGAGTAGCTTTGGTTTGCATTTCTCTTATGATTAAACATGATGAGTGACCTGTAAAAGACTGAAACTGGACCCACACCTTTCTCCTCTAACAAAAATTGACTCTCCCTGGTTAAAGGACTTAAACTTAAGACATGAAACTATAAAAATTCTTAGAGAGAGTGCAGGGGAAATGCTGGAAAAAATTGGCCAGGGAGAATACTTTGAGGAGGACACCCCAGGCAATTGAAGCAACATCAAAAATACATTACTGGGATCTAATCAAATTTAAAAGCTTCTGCACTGCCAAGAACACACTAAGTAAAGCAAATAGCCCTCAGAATGGGAGAAGATTTTTGCAAGTTATATTTCTGACAAAAGTCTAATAACCAGAATCCACAGAGAACTCAAACTTATTACTAAGAAAAAAACAAGTGATTCCATTTCATTGTGAAAAAGAGACATGAACAGAAGCTTCTCTGAAGCAGACAAGTGCATGGCCTACAGACACATGAAAAAATGCTCACCATTGCTTTTCTAATGTCTACGTCCATGTCATTGCACACTTTCCTCTACAGAACTCTTCTCCATGAGGTCTTAGAGACTAGGTACCTATGGGTTCTAGTACTGCAATCTAAGAACTTTGGAGTAGGAGACTGAGAAGCTTGGCTCAAAGGCCATAAACAGGGAGATGAGATGGGTGAAGGCAGAGAGCTGTGAGGCATTTAGATTCATCATCTTATGGAGGTGTGGTTTTCCATCTATGCTTTAATGTTATTGATGAGATGAAGCCAACATTAAGCAAAAGCATAGGTAATGGAAAAAGAAGAAAATCATTAATCACAGGAAGAGCAAAAAGGGTCATGTGACTAAGTATCTAGTTTGTATAAAAAGTTTTGCCTTAATTAAATAAAATTGTAAAAAGCCCCCAAGAAATAGCAATGTACAGGAACTAGAGAAATCAGTTAACAGCTTTGAATTTCATCAGTACTGATGAGGATCAGAAATTCGCCCTAATTCTGTTAAAGTTGAACTTTTTGGGAACTTTGGGAACTCTCTGTTGGTCTTCAAAGTTGTCTACCCCAAAATACACAGGCACAAAAGCTATAAATGTTCTGTAGAGAAAAAATTTAACTACCTTACTCGATTACAAAGTCTCAGGGATACACTGTCCCTAATATAGTACAGATGCTTCTCAGTTTATTATGGGGTTACACTGTGATAAACCCATCAGAAGCTGAAAAAATTTAAGTAAAAAATTCATTGAATACACTAAATATATGGAATATCATGGCTTAGCCACACCTACCTTAATCATGCTCAGAACACTTATATTAGTCTACAATGGGGCAAAATCCCTAATACACAGCCTATTTTAATGTTTCATGTGATTTATTGAATACTACACTGAAAGTGAAAAAACCAGAATGGTTGTATGGGTAGTCACCATTAATATACACAGCTGAAAGCACGCTGGGCTGGAAAACTGAAGCATGGAGCCAAGATTAATCGCTGGATGATGGGGTTTCTACAGTGACAGGGTCATCAATTTCTATCTTCTGATCAGGCTTGAGAACAGCTTTGAGGGAGGCATCGTATTCTTTAGGAAGATAGCAAGTTTTGACCATATAGTTAGTGTCTCTTTAGCAAGCAAGAGCATCCTTTGTCTGCGGTCAGCTCTTGTGAATCTCTGGTGATTGATCTCACTTTCTTCTAATATCTGTAGGCTGCTGCTGCCAATAGCAAATATGTTCACCAGTCTCTCTGCTGTAAACTTTCTTGATACTTTGAGTATAACTTCTTTCTTTGCTTCAACTTCTTCATTTCTATCTTTCTTGCATTTTAGTTGGTTCCTCATTGGAAAACTCGTCAACCTCAGTGTCAACAAACTCATGAGTATCCTTGTCATCTACTTTGGACACTAGCGATTTCTCAAGAGTGGCAATCTTGTTACTACTTCATTAAAGCAGACTCTTCATTATAGTTTTTGAAGGTGTTCACATATGTCTTCAAAACTCTTTAAATGCTATTCTTACAGTGCTATGCAGCTGCTTCTCATGCTGCAGTGAAGTTCTGGATATCATTTTGAATCTTAAACCCTTCTAGAACTCTTGAAGTATTCAGCCAGATTCACATGCTTCAACAGTCTGCACAAAAATGTGGAGTAAACAGTAAGCTCTAAATGTAGCTGTTGTTTCTTGGTCCAGTGGTTGAATGAGTGCAGTTGTGTTAGGTAGTAAATGCACAACTTCTATATCAGCATCCATGTAGCCGATGAATAATCTGAAGCATTGTCAAAATCAGAAAAATTTTGAATGGGTGGTTGTTTTGTGCCTACAATATACTCTTGCCTGTGCAATAGTCCAGAAACTAGTCATAAAACAATGCTGATATCATCCAGGCTTTCTCTTTATGGAGATCAAAAAACAGGCAGCATATGCTTACTCATATTTTGGAATATTCTAGTGTTCTCTAATTAGGAATAGCATTAATTTTAATTCTGCAACATACATATTCCAAAAGTAGTGTGACATGGTCTTTGACTGTCTTAAGTCATGCCATCGTCTTGAACTTTTGAGGATTGTGTGTACACTCTGGCACAAGCTTCCAACATGAGATTATTTTATTAACCTTGAATTTGTGTTCTGGCAAATATTTCTCATCTACAATTATTCTAAAAAATCTAATCTACCTAGATTTTCTTTAAAACTTTGGTACCTTCAGCATGGCACTTGCTGCCTCACCTCTGACCTTAGTGTTATATAAATACTGGACCACTAATCACTTGCTATAAACATTTACAAATAGGTAGGACCACTGGCATACCCATTTAGTGTGTTGAAAAGACTTCTTTCCTTATTCTAATGATGAGTAAGCTAAGTGGTTCATGCTTCTATATTTTGCCTTCCATCAAGGTAACAAGTAATTTTTCTATATTAACAACTGACTCGGCTATTTTAACATGATGACAGGGGATTTAATGATTCTGATTTCACCCCATCACTGATTTACTTCCTATTCTTCAATATGACCAAAATTGTGGATTGTGAATGTTATAACTCACATGTGATGGCCATTACTGGCTTGCTGTCTTCATGCTGAGCAATTACCTTAAGTTTCCCCTGAAGAGGAATTGCCTTTCTCTTCTAATCACCAGAAACAGGAGACATAGGTGGGCATGTTATACACATGATGGGATTCAAAAACACAAAATGGAACATACGAGCAGTGCTGGCAACACAGTATGCTGCACAAGTACCAGTTGTTTACCCTCATGATCACTTGGCTGGCCACCACTGCCCCTCATCTTAATGGTCTGCCCAAACAGACCCAGTATCACAAGCCCAAGAAAAGATTAAAATTCAAAGATTTCCACTGAACATGTATTGCTTTTGAGCCATCATAAAGTCAAAAATTTGTCAGTTTAACCATTGGCAGTTGAATACCCTCTATATTCTAATCCATAATAACAATGTAAGGCTTGCAGTGCTATAAATTTCCCTCTGAGGGAACCATCTTATATGGGAGTAGTTTTCAGTATCCAAAAACAATTGCAATAATAATGTCAAGGATTACACTTCCATATCATGATAACAGATATAATGACAATGAAAATATTTGAAATAGTGCAGAAATTACTACGTGTCACAGAGACATGCTGCTGGAAAAATGGTGCTGATGAGCTACTTTGACTCAGGGTTGCCATAAGCCTTCCATTTGTAAAAACACAAAAAAACAATATATGTGAAGTGAAATGAAGTGAAACACACCTAAATGAGACCTGCTTGCATTACCTCTTTATAAATTGTGTGTCAAATGACATAGATTAATATACTTTAATGTATTCGTCTTTTCAATCACGTAGAAATAAAAAAAGTGAAGGTACTCACAAAAATTACAATAAGACAGACTTTTAAGTTTTCTCAGGTATCACCCTATATTGGTAACCTTTATTTCTTCCTATTGCTTTGAATTACTGCTCCATAACCTGAAGGATTGCCTTGAACATCTAGTGGTGATGAATTCCCTCAGCTTTTAGCTGGTGACATCATAATTTCTTCCTTATTTTTATAACACAATTTTTCTGGATATAGATTTCTCAGTTGAAAGACTCTCTTTAAGCATTTTGACTGTATCAACTTTGCAGCCTCCATGGTTTCTGATGAGTAATAAATTGTGATCTCTTTTATGTCAAGGCCACTTCTCTTTTGCTATTTTCACGATTTGATTCTTTTTATTTGGTTTTCAACAATTTGCTTACAAAGTGTCTCCCTGTGGGTTTTTTTAGTTTATCACATTTGGAATTTGATGAGACTCTTACATTTTTAGATAGATGTCTTTCATCAAAATTGAGAACTTTTCAGTATTTGTTAATATTTTTTCAGAATTTTTTTTTCTCCTTTCTTCACTTTTCTCCTTTTGAGAGTATCACAATGTATGTTGGTTCACCTGAAGTATTTTACAAATACCTTAGGATCTGTTCATTTTTTTAAAATTAATTTTCTATCTGTTCTTCAGACTTTAATTAACATTGGACCATATTTGCTTGGTAATTCTTTCTTATTATTATTATTAATATCCACATTTGAATCTCTCCCTCTAGAGTTTCATTAAGTGTTCACTTACAGAATAATTTTTGGTTATTTTTATAATTTATTTCTCCTTCTTGATATTCTTATAGTGTTTACACGTAATCCTCCTCTCTCTTCCCCTGCCTTCCTTCAGCTCTCTCAGCATCCTTAAGACAGTGGTTATAAAAGCTTCATGTAGTTAGTCTGACTTAGGCACTTCTCAAGGTACATTCTCTGTTCATTTATTTAGGTCTTTTCAATGAATCATTTTTCCCTCCCTGTATGCCTTCTAATTCTTTTGTTGAAATTTGGATATTTAAATTTTGTAATATGTTAAATCTGGAAATCAGAGCCACTTATGTTTTTATTGTTATTTATTTACTTTTAATTATTTTATTCATTTATTTATTATTATTTCAGGTTCACCAAGGGTACAAAAAATTAGGTTACACTATTTGCATTTATTAGGTAAAGTCCCTCTTCTGTGTCCCGGCCTCAAGAAGTGTGCCAAACACCTAATCCCCAACCCTCTCCCTTCCCCCCTCTCCCCACTGTCTCATTCCCCCACCCTCCACCTTGAATAGATTAGAGTTTTCTCTTATGAGGGTATTAGATGGTCTACTAGCTTCATATTAGTACTGAGTATATTGGATTCTTGCTTCCCCATTCTTGTGATACTTTACTAAGAAGAATGTGTCCATTACTAGGCATCCACCGAGAAGAAAAAAAAAATCATTTTATCATAAGGACATTTACACTAGACTATTTATAGCAGCTCGATTTACAATTGCCAAAATGTGGAAACAGCCTAAGCGCCCACCAACCCAGGAATGGATGAACAAGCTGTGATATAGGCACACCATGGAATGCTAGTCAGCTGTTTTTAGTTATTTAAGGGATGTCTGTGCGGAGCATCAACCCACGGTGAGAACGTTAACCTCCTCCGGTATTTTCTCACACACGGGTTTGTTAGGGAACGTCCAGAAAATGCTTCAGCACCTTTTAATCTCATAGATGTTGCTTCAGCCGATTGGGGTACAGCAGTGGCAGGCCCCCTTTGTGCACTTGCCTCTGCACTCAGAAGCAACAACCTACAACCTGAACACAGAACTCCAAGGTCGGAAGGGGAGGCTCCTTCCTGCCCTTCTTGGCTCCAGGAAACTGCAGGAGACACTGTTTTTCACCCCTACAACTGACTGCCATGAAGACAGGGTATTTGTAGGTAATCAGTGTCCCCCTGATTATTGAAATTAATAGAAATTAACTGCTATTTTCCATCTAAGCTATTCTTACAAGTTGAGATATTCAAATAAGTTCCGGAGTTTCATACCAACCCTTCATATGTTTTCTACCAATACAATCATTGTCCAGGATAAAGTACAATCCAGAACTTTGTCTTCCACCATTTTCTCTGATGTTAGTCAACTATGTGTCCTGTTAATCCACTAACATTTAGAGTAATTTGTTGTGTTGTTGTGTAGCAATAGATAGAATACATTTTTGAATGGAGATTCAATTAGATTCAATAAGTAGGTATGTGAATAATACATTGCCATAAAATACATTGCGATGAGGAGGGCATTAGTGAAGAATCTATTAAGTTCTTAGAAGACAGGTTATATAGAACCAATAATGGGATAATATCTAAGTATATGGTATGCTCAACCATCTCAGCTATGTTAAAAGTCGGTGTGTATGCTTAGGGTAACTGTAGTATGAAGGGGTTACCTAAAGAATTGACTGGTTCTAATAGAGAAAAGAGCATCCTGGGACATTTTAAATATCATGATTCTTTTTTTATTGCATACTTTCGACTTAAATCCCTTCCACCTACCTTAGAAATATCTTTTTCTTTATTCTGATATAGTTGTAGTTGCTCTGGTGGTTAGACAGTATGCTCTCTATGCATTTGTTGGCTCAATAATATTCTAAGCAGCTTACATATACAAGGCACTATGTTGAGAACAGTGGCAGAATGAGCTGACAAGTGGATAGTTCCTGCCCAGAAAAAGGAAGGTAACCTGGAATAGAATATTTGTTTATATTTGCCTAGGAAATTCAACCATGGTGTCAAAAGAAAGATTTAGGGAAAAATTTTCCGTCTACTTAAAATTGAAAATTGCATGAAAGATAATGAAACAAATGGCTTTTTAGAAATCTCAGTGTTTCCTTTACCAAACTATAAAAGCATTTATCTCAACACTTCATGTGTACAGAATACTAAATTACATGGTTCCTTTATGTCTGATTTCTAGAAAATTATTTTCACTATCTCAGTATTTTCATGATAAATCGCACAGTAATTTTACTTCCAAGTTGTATGTAATTGTGTAATTGGGACTCAACAAGATCCACCGGGGAGTTGACTTGTGTTTCCCATAACAGTTCAATCCAAGTTCATATATGGCTTATACACAAATGGGTATATTTCTATTTTCTGTTCTTTCTTGTAACATGAGGTACGGTTGAGTATAAATCCATCACATATTGCTGTGCTATATATCTCTTGTCTCTCTGTTGTGTGTTCACCATTCTAGAATTCTATACTTTGTTCCATAATGTCAGGGCTATTATTTCACAGTCTTCTTATCAGCTGGCTTATAGCTGGCTTTCCCAGTAGGATGTACAAGTGGAAGATTAGAACCCTGGAAGAAAGTCATGAATGACTAGAGTGTTCTTTCTCTCCCTCTTCCTGCCTGCTTTTCTCTCTTCCCTTCCCTCCCCTCCCCTCCCCTCCCCCCTCTCTCTCTCTCTCTCCCTCCCTCTCTCAGTGTTTTTTTCCTCTCACAGCTTCTCTCCATTTATCTGTGCCTCTTCTCCCCCATATTTTCCCCCCTTTCCCCACCATTTTGGAAATCATCATTGAACAATGCTCCATATTTCCATGAATCTGTTTGTATTTATAGTAAAGACCATCCCTAATAACACTCCTGGCTTCATTACTCATAAGTATAGTCAATTTCTTCTTGCCAGTGTCTAATCAGAGGAGATAGCCAATATTCTAAAGTATTTGCAATTTTTTTTACATATATTAAGGATATATATATATATAAAACATATATAATAATCTATAAAATATATGTATAAGTGCAATGTAAGAGCACTACACTAAAGGAAATGGAATAAACTGCTATAATAAATCAAACGTACCAATAAGAGATATTTGAAAGAGATTTGAATTTAATGTATTATCTTGAGCAACGCAGAGGAGTTTGGGTAGTTTTTGGCTTGATGGACTAAAACCGACGTTCAGTGTGATCTACGTTTAATAACACGGAGAGGGTAGCCCTCCCATCAAATATATTAATTGAGAATTAAGGATAGATCTGTGACTCACAGATAGACCCTCCCACTATGTCCTTGTAAAAGTTCAGAGTTGCATTTTTTTCACTACGGCATTGAGAAAAGCCTTAATGAGAGAAACAACGTCCTTGAAAACTTCTACGATGGTTATTTGGTGGTTGTTTTCTGAGTGTCAAAGAAGATGGGGGAGTTGATGCCATTGTATAATCACCTTGATTTCAATGGAAATTATGTAAACACAGAGTTAGAAGCCAAGTGGCAATGCTTAAAAACCAGGTGCTGGAAATTGCCATAATGAGCAGCAGGTCTGGAATAGCAATTAGAATATTTTGCACCATACGGATCTTTGAGGGTAAATTGTCACCTTGTGTCTTGAATAAAATGCATGAGCAAGCTACTAAAATATTATTTGAACTGATTCAGAAAAATTCCGGGCCTGGTGAGCAGAAGCATGAATTGAATCAATGCATTGGGGAGTTCAGATTCTCATTAAGTTTCTAAAACCAAGCCAATTTCCAGAATAATTACTCCATTATTGAAAAAGCAAGTTCACTAGAGGAAGAATGATATAATACTATTAACAGTATATGCAATACATTTCCCTTCAAACCTTTCTCATTATGACCTGTAACAATTTAACAGTATATCTTTGCACTAGGTGAAGAATGTTTGGGGATTTCTAGAACCGTTTGCTCACTAGTTACTTTAAACCTCAAATGATGTAATTATTTACTGGGAAAACACTGAAGTCAGATGATAAATGGAATTTGAGCCTAATGAATTGCTAAACTACTCTATAGTGAAATTGGAATAGACGTGTTTCGCAGCCAGTTAAATACCTACAACAGGTCCCTGAAAATGAAATTATAGTAGTATAGGAAGAACCAAAAACAAGCCTCTAGAGTTTTCTTCTCTTATAGTAAAGCAAAAACAATGTTGGCCAAGATAGTATCACAGGGATTAGAATTATCCTTTTGTCTGAAACAGCTAATGCACCAGTCCAAATATCTGAAACAATAGTTTCCAAAAAAATAAAAATAAAAATGGTTATTAGGCAGCAATGGACAATATTACCCAAGAAATAAAATCAAAATTAGATGAACCATAATACGGCTCCAGGTGATTTCCAAGGAAAGGGCCCCAATCTCAGCACATGGAGGGGAAATTGAGTAAGAGTCTGGTAGACTCACTTCGTTAGGAATGCGGAGCTAAAAATTCTAGAAAAAGGAAAAAGCTAGAGTCTGCTGGCCAAACAAACTGAGAAGAGAGCTTCCAGAGGAGAGACACTTGCAGAGACTCACAGAGGGTGTCCTGCAGGGTGCTTGGGAGGGAAGCACCCAAGGCAAGAACCATTGGAACCAATTACAGAAAAGAATGCCAGGTTCTCACAGAGGGGCAGAAAGACTTGGCTACACTATGATTCATAAAAAAACCTCTCTGATGATTAAGGATGATGAGCATTTTTTCCTATGTCTGTTGGCTGTGCACCTGTCTTCTTCAGAGAAGTCTCTCTTCAAGTCCCTTGCCCAGCCTGCGATGGGATCACTTGTTCTTTTCTTGCTTATACGTTTGCATTCTCTGTAAATTCATGTTATTAAACATTTGTCAGAAACATAACCTGCAAATATCTTCTCCCCGTCTGATAACCGTTTGCTTTGCTTTACTTGCTGTTTGGCTGTGCAGAAACTTTTTAGTTTGATCAAGTCCCAGGAGTGTATTTTTGAAGCTGTTTCAATTGCCTGGGGGGTCCTCCTCATAAAGTACTCACCTAGACCGATTTCTTCAAGGGTTTTTCCTGCACTCTCATTGGTGAGGATACACTTGTGGTGCATCTTACAATGGTATATGTGAAACTTAGTAAATGAGGAATGTAAATGTCTTAACACAATAACTGTGAAATTGCCAGGAAGGCTATGTTAACCAGTGTGATATAAACGTGTTAACCAGTCTGTGAAACTAGTGTATGATGCCCCATGATCATATCAATGTACACAGCTATGACTTAATAAAAAAAAAAAGAAATAAAAAATGAACATGGACACTGGATTAGTCAAGAAGAGCTCCTTTGCAAGTGTCCAAGCCCTTCACTTACCTTCCAGTCTTCTGAACATTTTTTGGTTACTCCCACAGTATCATTTAACCTCACGACACCACTGGTTTTCTTCAAATTTTTCATGCAGCCTCGGAAAGCAGGTGTGGAAATGTTAAACCTGATTAGGAATACAAAAAAGGAATCGATGGATCATGTCAGGCTCATCTGAGAATTTGGGCTGAAACACTGCGTGCTCTCTAGTATTTCCACTCATAAACACACGTGGATTTATGGTCGGTCATCCCCGTGGGATTTCTGTACTGCTGCTTACTTTTACAGGGAGAATCTACTTCCTTGCCGTGAGACTGAATTCTCAGCTTTAAAAATGCAGACAAGGACATTGACAGAAGAATGGTCAGTGTCCCCAAAAGTTACAGAGACAGACAAGATGCACCATCTGGCAATGCACCATCTGCCCCCAAGTTATGGCATGGCCTGTGGATAGGAAGTATTCATATTATATATTATGTAAATATGTATCAATACATTAATAAATTAAAGAACAAGGAATGCTTTAGAAAAATGTTTGCTCTTTTTTCAAGTTCACTTTGTAAATTAGCCACTAAAGAAACAAGGTGTTACTTTTATTTTGGTTTCATTCAATTATGAAAAATGTGGCTTGAATCAGCCAAGGCCAAGCTGAAACAATGGAAGGTGTTGTCTGGGTTCATATCCCATATTCCCTACCCACTATGTGACTGGGGCAAGGGCTGTAGTGAGGACTAAACAAGTTAATTTATAGCAAGAGCTTGGAATAGTGTGTGGCACAGGGGCGTGAACACTGGAAGTGTTTTTGAGTTAGAACAGGGCTGCTCTGGAGCCAGACTGCCCAGGGTCAAGTTCTAGCCCTGCTGCTGGAGCAAGGAATTGAACTTCTCTGTATCTCTCTTTCCTTGTTTGTACAATGGGAATGTGTTAATCTGTTTCATAGTGTTGTCATGAGTATAAATAAGTTAACATATCACACACTCAAACGGTGCCTAGTACGGAGTAAGGACTCAGCGTGACAGCGCAGGTAGTAACTTTCCCTGTGTTACTGCTATTATTATAACGAAAGCAATTTCCATAGCAGCTCCTCCTACCTGGCACTGCGATGTTTCCCCTTTGATTTCACTTCTGGACCTGTCTGCATCTCAATTCACATAAAGCATTAACACACACGAACTGACTGAAGTCCAGGCAAATATTTGTGTTTCTTAAACAAATGATGTGCTAAGAAATCCCCAAATTGATTTCATTCTAAATCCCTAAGGTGGCTCACTGTTCTAAATGGAAAGGTGTCTGCATTCATTTTAATCCAATTCATTATAAACCATTGAGCTAGATGTAATATGCATAAAATTAAATTTCATTTAAGAGGAAAAGGAAGAAACGAATCTTCCCAGGCACTACAGCACGAGTCTAAGTTTTTTTTTTTTTTATGAAGATGGCTTTTTGCCTCAGAAGAGGAGGCAAGTTCACTTTGAGTCCTAGAACTTGTCTATTTATACCCAGTTTTAGATCTGCTCCCTCTTGGGTTTCAACACTTCCGGCATCCACGTCCTCAGAAGCCTCTCTCCACAGATTATTGGTCAAAGAAAGAAGGCGGCAGAAAAGGGGAGGAGGGAGGAGAAAGGCAGGCCACAGGTGCAGAGCACCTATTTTGTGCATGGGCCTATTCCCCCGTCCTTCTGATACCTTCTGAAGGAGATATTTTCTTCTTTAACACCTACTGAGCACTCCATATGCCATGCACTGTGCTATGGACAGTGTCCCCAAAGCACTGTGCTATGGACAGTGTCCCCATTCACACACTTTGAATCCTTCAAATCACCCTATGTCCATATTACAGATGTAGAAGCTTAGGGGGTTAAGGTACCTGTCCAAGGGCACACAGAACAGGGTCTGTGCTGTACGAGCATCACACAGGTTAGTGTCACTCGAAGCCCCTGCTTCTAGGTACCTGCAGCACTTGGAAGTGAACGGGTTGTCTTCCCATAGGACGGCTGTGTGCAGCAGAGGAAGGTGGAAGGTTTGTTTCCACTGTTCCTTGGGAGAGTTCTTGCTACCTTGGCTCATCTGAAGACCTAGACCTCTACATTTACTCCAGGACGCAGGGTCTGAGCACACTCGCTGAGGAATGTGATGGTTAAGGGTGTATGTTGCCATATTCATGGGTTCCTATGTGGGGAATGTTCACAGACTCGGGCTCATCTGTCCACAAAAGTTTAGCCAGTTTTACAGGTGCTGTTGGCTGATTTCAGACCATAGCAAGTATGAAATATAATTCTAAACTTAGCGTTGGGTCCTTAGAAAATGTTTGTGAGATCCTTGACTGATCTTTTCAAGTTATTTTCTCTTTGCTCTTTATTGCTATGCTCCATTATAAACAACATTGGGCTCTCAGGGAAAAGGTGCTTGTTGGCATTATCATGGTTTGCCCTCCTCCTGGGACGTGGACAAGGGTGACAGGCTGTGATTTCTGATTACAATCTGAAACATGTCATTCCAAGACCTCGGTCCCCATTCCCAAAAGACACACTACAGCGGGAGAAGGAAAAACAAAACACCCACAAAATCCTTCAGCGGAGCTGTTTTATTTAGTGATCACACTAGCTCACTTGGCTCCAACTTGGGTTTGAGCACTGACTGCCTAGAGCAGGGATTTTCAACCCTTTTTATAATAGCACACTTGAACCTATACTTAAACTTCCATAGCACACTTAAATCATGTTCATCCAAAAAAAAAAAAAACAGTAGGGCAGTGCCCGTAGCTCAGTAGGTAGGGCGCTGGCCACATACACTGAGGCTGGCAGGTTCAAACCTGGTCGGGGCTAAAAAACAACAACTGCAACAACAACAACAAAAAAGAGTAAAAAAAGAATATTGTGCTTTGAACTTCTTTAAAAAATGATTTAATTAATATCTTTGAAAATGTTCATGGCACAGCTAAGATCCTCTCACAGCACACCAGTGTGCCGCGGCACACCCGTTGAAAATCACAGGTCTGTTTCCATTTATGGCAGGGATCAGAACGCCTCTCTCCGTGGGAAGAGTTGCCTGGTGGCCTCTGCAGAGCTCAGCTATGGGTTATAGCAGAACTCCTCCTCTGTGCCTCGCCGCCTCCCAGTGACTCACGTCAGAGAGCAGTTTAGGACTCTCTGCACCACCAAAGACCTCACCAGCGAGGTAAAGCAGGCCTGGAAACAGCTATCACTCAGCACTTTACTTTTCAGGTCCAGTGAAATCTTCTAACTGGCCTCTACCTCCTGCATTTTCTATGGTCTTGTGATGGTAATAAAAAGGCAAAGTATAAACTTGCCCAGAAAGAGTAAATGGTCCCTTATTTGGAGGATTCTACAGCACAGCTCTAAGGAAATCCTGTGTGCATAGATCTGCAGGCGTGTTTCCTGAATGTATAGAGAGGACAAGGTGGAGAAAGGTTGAGTGCTAACTTAATCCAAGGTCACACCACTTTCTTGTGTCTGAGCCCAAACAAGAACCACCTCTTTTTGTGGTTCTACTCACTGCCCCTTTCTAGAAAAGCTGGATTGACTGGCACCCACATCCTGGTCTGTGGGCCTTTTGCTCACACCAGGCAGTTGTAAGCCACTGGCCACTAGCTTCCCCCCTGTCTCATGGCTCCAAATGAGCCTCAGTGATCACCTGTGACTGGGGTTTGTCCAGCCTGGACTTCTCCCCAGAGGCTCAGGTGGTCATGTGCACCTGCTTCTGGGCATATACCCATGGCTGTGTCTTGGGCACCGGGAGCTCATCCTGTCTCAGACTCAACTTGATGCCCACTCATCTGCAGGTGCACCCCTCCTGCCCAGCACTCAGCTGGACACCAGGCATCATTTTTGACCAGTTTTTCCCTTTACTTCCCAAACCTGAAGACTCATTCAGTGCAACCTGTGAGGTGTCCTAAGTATATTTGGAATCTGCTCCCTTTTCCTCCCCTGCACTGTTATTTCCCTGGGTCAGGTGCCCTCGCTGCTCACCTGTTAACACGCTCAGCTTCCAGCAGCTCCACCTGCCTCTGCCCTACTCCTGTCTAATCCAATCTCTACCCTGCACTAGGCTGAGCCACTGAAAGTCCAAATTTCATCATGGCCTTTTTCTGCTGAAGTTCCTGTAGTGGGTCCTTACTGTGACTTTCCCGATCTTCCCAGTCTGGCCCCAGCTGCCCTCACCAGCCCCAGGGAGTCACCCTGCCCACCTCAGAGCGCACCCCGGCTCTTTGCAAGCTCATTCTTCTCTAGCTCTGGGCACGTGCAAACTTCAAGGCTTGCATCTCTCAGGTCCTGGCTAGAGAGGCTACTTCCTGATGCTCCCAACTGGACCAGGTTCCCTTTGCCCAGTCAACACCCTGACCTGCCCCTCCATAGCACACGCCACACACTACTGCAGCGCCTGGCTCTTTTCCCTTTTCCAGGCTTCTCCCTGCTCATCACTGTCTCTCCAGCACCTGTCACACTGCCTGGTGCCAGCGAGGCCTTCAGGAAATGCTTGAATAATGAGCAAGTAAGCTGTCACCCTGAAATGTACTTCTAAGTGCTGACTACCTTAAATGACTATCTTATTACATTTAATTGTATAAAATCAAGCTCCATGACAATTCATCAGTGGCCATCCCCGGCTGAATTGCTATTTAATTTTGATAATAATAAATCTTAACACCACAACTTCGGCTCTCAATTTCTTCATTTGTAAAATCCAGGGGTCGCACACTATGGTCTGCAAGGTCCTTTCCAGTTCAAAGAATCTAAGGAGTAAAGAGGCCCAGCCCAAAGCTCTCCCACCTGTGCTTTTTGTCTTTTGGGAGTAACCCTGACAACATTAAAACACATGTTGGTGCCTCCTTACTAAGGAAGGACAGATGCCCAGGTAAAATGATTCAAAGCATCCCTTTGTATGACACCTTATAAATCACATCTAACACTCCTTCCAACCAATTTATAAATCAGAAAGTCAACCAGCTTCAGATCTCATGTAAAAGTAATCACGATTAAACATTCTGGGAGTGCTCTGAGCTTAGTCGTGGAGCTGTACTAACCCTTCTAGGGCATCGTTGGCTATCTACAAGCCTTTTGGGATGATACAAATTAACAAAATGTAAAAATTATTTTTAAGTGCACTCTCCAAGTGGTAGTGTTATTTTTCATTCAAATTAAGCTTTACTGCCTTTCCAACTAATTTAATTCATTCATATCAGAAATAGTTACACACTTACTCCATGCTCGATGGCATATAAAGGGCAGGCAACATGGACATGAGGAGACATAGGGTCCCACATTCCTCTGCAGCCTTCCCAAAGGCAGCAACCCCAGCACTCACCAGTGATGCCTGTCTGACTTGGGGATGCCCGTGCTCTCCTATCCTGCATTTAACAGCCCAGGGCAACAGCCTCTGCTAATCACCAGCATTGTCAACTCCACTGTATTCTTTGTGACTTCTCTTGTGCCAAGAATGAAAATGGGGATGTCACACACTTTCCCCAACTTCCCCCATCCAATGCTCAGTCTCATTATTCAGGATATATGATCTGTTTTATTCTGTTGACTACACTGTTAATGATGAAACGCTAACTTTTTGTGTTTGTTTGTTGCTGGAATTAAAAAAAGTAGACAAGATTTTTCTGGTAGCAATCATAACCACGAAGGGAGGTAATCTGCTTTTTAAAAAAAATGAAATAGGCTGGGTGTGGGGGCCCATGCCTGTAACCTTAGCACTCTGGGAGGCTGAGGAAGGTGGACTGCTTGAGCTCAGGAGTTCCAGACCAGCCTGCACCAGAGTGTGACCCCCTATTTCTACTAAAACTAGAAAAAATTAGTTGGGCATCATGGGGTACGCCTGTAACCCCAAGCTACTCAGGAGGCTAAGGCAGGAGGATCACTTGAGCCCAAGAGTGTGAGGTTGCTGTGAGCTACGATGGCATGGCACTCTACCCAGAGTGATAGAGTGAGTCTTTGTCTCAAAATTAAATAAATAAACCAAAGCAAAACAAACATACCATCTTACCTTTCCCTGATTGCAATTGGAATTCCTCCCAAATAATATGTGTTGAAATCAAATATTTCACCTTCAATTTTAATGCTTTGAGAATTCACATTGATCCGCATAAGGTTTTGGACTTTTCCAATTTTGATCTGAATCTGAAACAAATGAGAGATGAATTAGCAAGCAATGAGAAATAAAAGAATCCTATTTGCAAGGGTTTGCAACTGTTAGGTTTTTATATTTCTAACTTCAGAATCATTTATATACACATTAGAAAGACTCTGAGCAGTAGCACTTTTGGATGAAAACATTTTACAAAATTTTATTTTATTATTATTATTTTTTTTTTAAGAAAAAGGGTCTTGCTCTGACACCTAGGCTGGAGTGCTGTGGTGTGATCATACTTCACTGCAACCTTAAACTCCTGGACTCAAATGATCCTCCTACTTTAGCCTTGCAAGAAGCTGGGACCACAGGCATGTGCCACCACATCCTGCTAGTTACAAAAAATTGTTCATAAAAGGGGTCTCACTATGTTCCCCAGGCTGGTCTCAAACACCAAGCCTCACACAATGCTCTTGCCTCGGCCTCCCAAACTGTTGAAATTATAGGCGTGGGCCCCTGTGCCTAGCCTATAACATTTTAATAGAAATGTTGGCATTTGAAATTAATTATGTTTATGTATGCTAAATATATATTTTATGCCTAAATGTGCAAATTTTAAAATGATGTGTCCCTTAGACAATAGCTACAAGTTCATCTGGAAACACAAGGGTTTTTTTGTTGGGGAGAGGCACTGACTGAATTTTAAGACTGAGGACATTTAACAATTCAAGTAGACAGACTCAAAGGACATACCAAATGGTCTTTCCCGTTGTTTATGATGTCTCTAATGCCTTTTTCTTTTGGTAGTTCTGAATTCAGTTTGTATCTCACCAGGAGACTGCCATCTTCTATATTTAGAGATATGAAGCGATCCTAGGACAAGGAAACGAGGTAGATTACCGGAAGACTAGGCGGGGAAGAGCAGAACATTGGAACTCAAGTTGTTCTTGTGTCACAAACTGCTCTCGGCTCTGGCTGCCTCCTTAGTTAAGAGGGATAATGATGCTGTAGCATCTAACTCAGGGGATGAACATGATGGTTAAACATCATAAGTCACGTTAGACATCATGTACAGTGGTGGACACAGGACAGACACACCTGTTAGCTATTATCATGATTGTCTTTCATACAATCCATAGCCAGCATGAAAACTGAAAAGATAAAGATCATTAATATCATTTTAAAATAGGAGTGCTACTACCCTTTGGAGACAGAGACGGTCTTACTCAACCCCCAGCTATCTCCCACCACCTGTTTTCTGACTTATCCCTGTGGCTCAGTCTCATCTGCTGGCTTATCTCCTACCCTTCCACTGCAGTGTTGGAAGATCCTGGGGGACCCTGCACAGGGTTCTGCCTTCCCACACCACTCCCTTTGCCTCAACAATCATTGATACTCCTCTGGCTCTGATCCTGGTGGGCCCATAAAGGCCAGATGTTTCTCTCCAGCCTACACCTGTCTTCTCAGGGGCAGGTGTGTACACCTGATTCCCTTGATGCTATTGTTATTGCTTGCATGACTCACAGATACCTCAAACTCAAAATCTCCAACCAAATTTATGACCTATGTGCCTCCCACAGGCTGCCAAGCGTGTCTCTCCTTTCTTCACACCACATGCATGCACCTTCCCCCCCCCACACACACACATACCACCTTGCTGGGCAAGCCACAAGCCTCGGAGTCACTCTTGATCCTTCCCCCTCTCTCACCCAATCAAATCTTATGAATTCTGCCATTTCTTAACTCTCTCTCCATTTCATCCCAGCTAGTCTCAGCCTCAAATGTCTTGAGCCAGACTGTACACAATAACCCTCTGGTCTCTGTGTGGCCCTCCTGCAATCCATTTCCCCTCTGCAGTGAGAGTGGTCTTTTGAAAATGCCAGCATGAGTGCGTCACTTTCTCTGGCTCTCTGGATTGAACCCCAACCCCTTAGCAGGTGTTGCAAGGCTCCCACCCCCCCTCCTTGGCTTCCTTTCTCAGCACTCCCTCACATGGGCCACTCTCAGTCCCCTGAGAGCTCCCTCCCTCTACCTGGATCTCCCTCTTCCCTGTCCCCATGTCCCTGGACAAATGCTATCTTCTACTTGGCCTCTAGGTCTCAGGTGAAGCATCCTTTGCTCAAAAAAGTCTTCTAGGTTATGCATTTTCCTTTGTCCCCATATATTTCCTGTATAGCACTCCTCACAATTGTGATGAATTAACCTTTCAACAGATCTTTAACACCAGTTTTCCTATCTAGACTATGAAGTCCTTAAGGACAGGGGTATTAAGGTAAGGGCATTACCACACCCCCATCAGGAGGTACAACATATATGTGGATCAGCTATGTCCATAGTGGGAAGATAAGCTGAGGAATTTCTGACTTGCAGCTTGAAGGTTTTGCTCTAAAGATAAGAATGCCTCTCTCTGAAGTCCAAGGTCAGAGTCCTTTTCTAGAAGGAAAATCAATCAGTCCTTATCTGGATCCTAAACCTCACCATTGGGTCTTGGGTTAGGGTTCCTCAACTCATAAACAAGAGAGTAACACCAACTTCCACTCCTTTGAGTTCGATGAACCATCCTACTTAGCAACTCTCCAGATCGTTTCTTATGTAATGACATTATGTAAGTTTTCTTCTAATATAAGTAGTATTTTTGGTTCTTAGTCTCCAAGAACTTTGAAGTATAGTACAGAGAAGACCTTGTTTTGGAGAACAACCACCTTGCCCTGAAGACACTGTATGATCTCTCAGAACTGGGGCAGCCATGGGAATCTCCTGAAGGGTCCGCTGGACCAGGTCTGTGTTCCTAACTAGCAAGGAGAAGGGACGGGTAAAATCCCAAGCTCTGTATCAATAGTATGTTCTGCGACCAAAGAGCCTATGGGCTGATCCACATTTCTCCAGAAATACTCCCTGTGGCAGCAACTCCAGAGGCTCCTGTTCTCTGGTGTGGTCAACTCAAGGCCCATTGCAGCAACAAAGGAGCCGCCGGAGCAAAAACTACGCCACCTCTCCACTGACCAGCAGATGGCACTGACGATCACCTGTAAGGTGTCACTCTGGACTTCTCTAACCTCAGGGATTTAAGGATGGTCCCTAGGAAACTCAGCGGCTTCAAAGTAGAGAAGCTTCAGCGTCTTGACGTCCAGCATGAGGCTGGTAAGGATGCAATCCCATACAGCCAGGCAAGAGGCAGTTCAAGATGAAAAAAGCGGGAAGTCAAACTGTCTACATCTCAGAGACTCCAGAAGATCTTCATGTTTTGAGGCAGAATCGGTAGATTACTAGGCAACCAATAGTTTCCGAAGAATAAAACGGAGCATAGAACAGGAAGAAGGCAGATTTCTCCACCATGTTGGTGGCATATTCTCCAATTTCTGACTAAAGGCACCTCCCCCTCATTAAAATACAAACTCCCAGCCAACAGAATGGAAGTAGTCGGGCTTAGGAAAAGGAAACAGATGATCTTTTCACATTGTTTTTCAGATCTAGTTGGTTGTTTATATTGCTGAATAAAATATATATATTTGGTAGATTACCTGGTTTTCTGCAAAGAACAGCAAACCTCTATCCACAGTAGTCTGAATCGTTTGTCCAAAGGTTGGGAAGGGAGCATTTGGTTGAGTTGGAACTCGAGCATAACCTGTACCTTCAAAATAATTTTTGTCTGACTCTTCTTTTCTCCTGTTGACATTAATCACCGTAAGTTAGAACATGGCAGCAAAGGATCGCCACACAAGCATGCTTATTAATACAAGATGCTACCCAAAAACTGGAGGAAAGCATATGTGATGTAGTTGTCACAGTTTTCTAAAAGCAGAGGACGCATCTTTAAAATGTTAAAAACAGTCAGCTTTTCCTCTTGATGTGCTCTTACACTTTATGACAATCAAACCCGAGCTCAACAAAGACAATACTCAAGAGTGCCCCTTGGAAATGTCTAATTAGGAAGATGTGACCTTCCAGCTGAGGATCTTGAACTGTGAGAACTTGAGATATAATTTTGTTCTGAGTAATAAATACTTGGTCTGCCTCATATTGGAATAGTGCAAATTTTTCTAATTGGAGTGCAGCCATTTTCAAAAAGGCAGCCATTTTCAAAAAGGTTCAGAAAGGCAGAGTATCTATAAAATCATGGTATACTTTGTGGATTATTATCTTTTAAAATGTATAGGAAATCTGGCTCAGGGCTCTTAGCTCAGTGGTTAGAGCACCGGCCACATGCACAGAGGCAGACGGGTTTGAACCCGGCCCGGGGCCAGCTAAACAACAATGACGTCTGCAACAAAAAAATAGCTGGGCGTTGTGGCGGGCGCCTGTAGTCCCACCTACTTGGAAGAATCGCTTAAGTGTAAGAGTTTGAGGTTGCTGTGACCTGTCACACTATGGAACTCTACCAAGGGTGACATAGTAAGACTCTGTCTCAAAAAAAAAAAAAAAAATATAATAAATCTGAAATTTTGTGCCTAAATCAGACACCATATAACATTGAATTTTTGTGGTAGGAGGCAACACAATCTTAAGAAAAGTTTACTTTAAAAAAATTTGAGAAAATTCTATCAATTATTTTATACGAATTAGGGAAAAAATTGCCATTATTAGGTTTTAGAGATGGACTGACAAGGTTGCGATGCAAGCATAACGTGCGAACCACCGGCCCAAAGCAATCAGCACCATCACCAGCTTCTCACTGGCCATTCCCTTAGTAGATGCAAGTTACTGAAGCTCCAGTCACAATGACACTCGTTCTAGGTTTTATTTACCTTCTACAAGGCTCTACTTCAGTTGTGTTGAGATTGAAAGTTTTTTTGAAGTTGTACAAGCTCACAACATTTTCATTGAGATCATCTAATTCAACACAACCTTTGTATGGAGGGAATCTTAGTCTACTGGGAGGCTGAAAACAAAACAAAACAAAACTTCTTCCAATTATAGAACAAAGGATAATAATTAGATTGACCCCTCCCCAAAAGTAGAAATCTATCACACTTTTAACAATCCGTATAGAGTAAAGGTTAAGAATGGGGCCCTGGAGCCAGGTGCTCTGGCTTTGCTATTTACCAGCTGTATGACCATAGGCAAGTTACTAACCCACTCTGCCTCAGTTTACTCATCTGTAACTTGGCAATGTTAATGATACTTAATTGAATTAATATACTTAAGCCGAGGTCATCGTAAGCTATTATCACTTAATCTTAGAATATATACTTAAGCTTAGAATATACTAGGCTATTATCACTAGAAACGCTTTATGAACGTATAGTTAAATCCATTTTACATATAATTAATAATCAAAATAGAGACACAAGATCATTATACAAAATTTAAATTTAAATATTTTCACTCAGTGAAATAACATTTCTACTTACTTTAAAATCAGGTGGGTAACCTCCAACATAAAATACAACATTTTCGGGATCCAGATTAAGAAGCGTATTGCTACTGCCACTGTCCTCATAGAATTTGAATGTTTCTGATTTACTAGATGTGGCTCTTTTGGTGTAATTAAGCCTTGCAAACTGATAAATCCTATTTAGAAAAAAATTAGACAATATGCTTATATGAAAAAAGTTAAAGAATTCATTGCCAAGATACTAAAAATGGGTTTCAGCAACTTGTTAAAACATGTCCGTGAGGGTCAGGTTCACACAGAGCAAGAGTCGACCAGACTTTTACCTCTCAGGACTTTTACCTCTGAAATTTCACTCGGTCCATAACTGCCTCCTGAGTTTCACTCTCGGTCAGCATCTGGTCCACTTGGAGTTCAGCCTCGCGCCCCCCCAGGTTGTAGACACACGTGAGCTGGCCACCCACGACTGCCATGCCAATGTAATCCCTGGAGGCCTGGCAACATAAAGACCATTTCAGAATACTTCGCACATTCCGTGCTCTCAATTTTCCATCCCAAGAGCATGCATTCCAAGTAATGAATGGGTTTTGTGCAATAAGCCTTGGGCAGACAGAATAAACGAGGTGCATCTTTGGACTGAATAATACAGAAAGTTTAGTAATAATGTCTGAGCTATCTTTGCTCATGTTATAACACACTCACTTATTCATCCTCCCATTTATTTACTTGCCAAATATTCGCCAAATGCCTGCCCTAAAGAGGGACCAGAGGACTCAGCCTTCCACTGGATTTTGGTCTGGTCAGGGAGAGAGGTCATTGTTCTCTCAGTACCATACAACCTTCTTTTGAACACTTTGTGCTCGTCTGTTTTAACACCTCTGTGTTATCATGGTCAGTAATGTACGTTACCTTTCTTCCCTGCTAGATTGTGAGTAGATTAAAGTAGAAGCAAAAGGATTTTAAATTGTGGTAAAACATTCATAATGTAAAATTTACCATTTTAACCCTTTTATGTGTACATTAAGTGTATTCACAAAATAAATTTTTGTCTATTGCAAATCCAGGATGTGGCGTATGGTAGGTATATAGCATCACATCATTGAAGGAATAAAGGGATGTGCATTTTATCCCAATATAAAGCAAAAAGTCACAACATAAAGAAAGCCACAAATAAAAAACCACCACTTTGGAGCAGGAAAGGGTCATTTATAATAGGGTTGATCGTAAAAATCTTTTAATACAATATTTACTAGTGAAAACTAATCTTCTAATTGGGAAGAATTTTCGAGAACCACATAGCAGACATTTCTTTCCCAACGTATTCTAACTTGTGAGTGATTCGCTTTTCCTCTATCAGTTAAGTCAAAAAAATGTATTGTAAAAGGAAGGATTAAAAGCTAAGACCAGTCATTCAAAATGCCTGTCACAGCAGTGGTTCAGAATAATAAACAGATGGAGCAAGTGCATGTCTTATTGGTTAGGGAGGAGAGGGCTCATTGCACTCCCGTCCCATGCCTGGACCTCCCTGCCCTGCAGACCTGAGGAAGGACCTGCAGCTGAGCACTGGACAGAAGAAGACAGGTCACGATTCTGTGAGGAGGAGCTACTACTAATTTCTAGGAAGCCTTGATGTTGTTGATCTGGTAGTGCCAATCCTCCCCAAGTATGTCTGCGTGTGTACAAATACATGTGCCCACAGCCGGGGCCGCTGGGTAAGGCCTCAGATCCACCAGTGCTAACAATGTATGGTACAGGGGGTCCCTCATGAGCCCCCCCAGTGGGGAGGTGAGCAGGAGGCAGTGGATTTGTTGACACCTGGGTGGGGTTTCCACCTGCTGTGCGAAAGCAGGGACATCATTGTGCTATAGACCTCAAAAATACGGACCTCAAGAAACATACTCTGTTTCTAAAACAAGAGAGATGTGCAAGCAATACTTACATCTTTATTTCCCATGTACATTACGAACATATCCTCAGTCCCCCCATTTTCGCTGGAGTCAGGTCTTTGGAGAAACAAAGACAGGGATGTGTATCCTTTCAGATCTTCCAGGTCATTTGGCATTCGCACTTCAACACCAGATTTGCCATTGAACCTCATGGGGACAGCGACCTGTGAAGAATAGGTCACGTGACTCTTCTGAAGAAAGTGAGTGTTCTGGGAGAGGTGTTTTATGATTTTCTAGCTCTCCCTTTTAACCATGGATCAGCCCCTCTCAAACTGTGTGTGGTTAGGAGCGAGGGAGTATAACTGTCTCTAAGACCTGAATTATACGCTCAGGACACTGTTCCAGGATCTGGGTAATAAAGCATTCATGCTTTTCCTGGTTATTAGTCAGGGCTCTTTGAGAAGTGCATTTGATCCTCTGTGCCAGCAATAATAATAATGATAACGATAACAATAGTAATTACAGCTGTAGAAGGTTCTTGTGCAGATGAGCTAAAAATCTGTGGAAGTACTTGGCATAGTGCCCGGCATACAGTAGACATGTCATACCTAAAAAAGATTTTTCAAATGCACTTTTAAAGGAACTGTTTCCCATGAATATATTAAATGTTGTGGCTTCATTTATTACAGGCATTCGGTTCTAAAAAATGAGTGCATCAGGCTCTCGAAAACAGTGCCTCTTAAACTCCATAAGGTGAAGGACCATGTTCCCCCCTATGATCTGTCATGGACAATACCTTTCTAAAATACATTAAAAATTAAATTACAAGGTAATAAAGGTGTTATACAAAATGCAAGCTCACTGATCACAGGCTTCCTTGTTGAGGTGATTTGAATGATTAAAATCTTCCAAATATTTACTCTCAATTTTATACTTATATATTATGGACCAGTAACAAAAGTTCTCTGACTATTGGTGGTCTGTGGACCAAGCTCACTCTAAAACACAAAAGATAAATATTCCTTAACAATAGAAAGAACAGTGGGTGGCATCTGTGGCTTAGGGAGTAGGGCACCAATCTCATGTACCAAAGGTGGCAGGTTCAAACCTGGCCCTGGCCAAAACTACAACAACAAGAAAGAAAGAAAGAAGGAAGGAAGGAGGGAGGGAGGGAGGGAGGGAGGGAGGGAAGGAAGGAAGGAAGGAAGGAAGGAAGGAAGGAAGGAAGGAAGGAAAGAAAGAAAAGAAAAAAAAAGAAAGAATAGTCTTGGCGCCTGTAGGTCAGCGGCTAGGGTGCCGGCCACGTACACTGGGGCTAACAGGTTCAAACCCTGCCCAGGCCTGCCAAACAACAATGACAACTACAAGAAAATAGCCAGGCATTGTGGTGGATAGCTGTAGTCCCAGCTACTTGGGAGGCTGAGGCAAAAGAATCACTTAAGCCTAAGAGTTTGAGGTTGCTGGAGCTGTGATGCCATAGCACTCTACTGAGGGTAACATAGTAAGACTCTGTCACAAAACAAAACAAAAGAAAGAACAATACTCCCAGAATGAGACATACAGCAAGTCCATATTTCTAGCAATCATTTAGATATGTCTATCAAGAATCTTGTATATGCAAACCATTACTCGGGGTGCTTGGCCCCAGGCTGTTACTCAGGGGACTTGGTGATGGAGACTCATATTTATGGGCTCATTTTATGCCTCTCTCTTCTACTCACCTTTCAGAATGCCCTACCACATCTCTGAGTCCCTCAGACACACTCTTCTGCTTTGTATCACCTGGAAAATTCCTACGTGGTCTTTTTTTTTGAGACAGAGCCTCAACTCTGTCACCCTGGGTAGAGTGCCATGACATCATCATAGCTCACAGCAACCTCCAACTCTTGGGCTTGAGCAATCTTCTTGCCTCAGCCTCCTGAGTAGCTGCAACTGCAAGCACCTGCTACAATGTCTGGAGAGTTTTTCTATTTTTAGTAAAGATGGGGGGGGTGTCTCACTCTTACATAGGCTGAACTTGAACTCCTGGACTCAAGCAATCCAGCTGCCTCAGCCTCCCAGAGTGCTAGAATTACAGGCATGAGCCAGCGCACCTGGCCTGATTTTTTTCATTTTTAATAAAGGTAGGATCTTGCTGCTGCTCAGGCTGGTCTTGGAACTCCTGACCTCAAGGGATCTTCCTGCCTTGGCCTCCCAGAGAGCTAGTATCACAGGTGTGAGTCACTGCACCCAGCCTACAGTGAACATTCATATACAAGTCTATTGGTGTTATTCATTAGTGCTGTTCTGAACTTCTGCAGGTAGAAGTGGGTGTTTCCTCTATGCAACTTTTTAGCATAGTCTCAGAAACCACCTGTGGCAGCTGGTGAACACCCTGAGTTCAGAAGAAGGACCTAATAACATCTGTGTCCTCAGCACCCAAAGGAGTACTCATTCAAAAGCACTTGGCTATTTTTTTTTTTTTTAATGTTTTTCCACTAACATGGTACTTACTATTAATATTTGCCAGCTACTGTTCAATGCTAGCTCATCTAATAATCTACCAATCTCATGAGATTGGTATTATTATGTATCCCCTTCTACAGATGAAGAAGTAGAGCACAGAGTGGTGAAGTGTCTGGCCAACAGTCCCACAGCTTGTAAGTGATAAAGCAAGAATCAAAACCAAGACAGTCTGACTTGCTTACCCAGCTTCTAACCTCTGTGCTAAAATACACTTCAGATGGTGTTGGCTAAATGAATGAATGAACACAGAAGGGCAAAAGTAACTCATTCTTGTGGATTTGGTTTTGATAAAGCATGTATGGGCGTGGAGGAGGTATGACGAGGGTATTTTCTTTCAAACTTTGCCTTACAGTCTTTGTTTTCCTCTTCAAGGTTTTATGTTGGGAATACTTCTCTTTCCAAGAATAAAGGCAGATTATGAAGCTCAAAGAAGTAATATTGTGCCTAGAAATTAACCAAGAAGCCTGCAGGGCAGCGATATTCTGACTTGGCTTCCTAACTCTTTCCCTACTAAGATCTCATACACAGCTAGCTAGGCACTATTGAAAAACACGAGAACTTCCATTGACAATGTAATAGTACAAAAGGATCATAAGAAGTGACTGTCAGAAACTCCAGCAACTAATGATGGATTAAAATAAGAAAGGGTGATGAACCAGTGCTCTAATGGCGGATAACTGCTATAAACCCACGTCTTCCATCCTCAGCAAAGATGGATTCTACAACTTCCGAGTTGCAGCGGGAGTGTAGCACAGTATCATATTGGCAGTTTCTGAGCACAGCCCCTTCTTTACTTGAACTTGGAATAACAGTTTAGCTTAGAAAAAAAAATCCTTCTTTCTACCTGAATAAATTCAAGGGAAGGAAATGGCTTTGGGTCTCTGACACAGAGGATAATTTAGGGGATGACGATCTCATGAACTTTTAATGGATGACAGGAGGAAATCAAGCTTTGTACTTCAAGCAATCAAAGAGTAAGGTCAAGAGAGACAACTGATTCTTGAATGAATAAGTGCCTTTCCTTTCTTGATGAATATGGTAATCGATCAAGGTACCAGTGGTGGCTACAGACCCCATGGGGACACACCCACCTTATTGGCGGCATCCCTGGCCTGCTGAATGAGTTCACGTATTCTGTCCACGTTGTCAGAGATGTTTCCCAGAGGCAACAGCTGTTGGTTGATACTTTCAACTTTGCTCAAAAGATCAGGCAGTTTGTTGGTTAATTTCTTCACTGTGGGTGTGATTAGAAAATAGAAATTTAAAAGTGTGCATTGAAAAAAGGTTCCATGACAGTTTGATGAGAATACTTCAGATTGTATATGAAAGCAGCACATTGTACCCCTTGATTGCACTAATGTACACAGCTATGATTTAACAATAAAAATAAATAAATTTTTAAAAAAGGGGTTCCATGAAGCTATTCTTACTGACGATATTTACTAAGTGGTATGTATAGGCCTCAAATATTGAAGAGGACGGATCATAATCAAGTACAATCATTCCCCACCTTTCCCAAAGTTTCATGTTGCGAGGTTACTTGGCATTGACCATGATCTGAAGGAGGTAAATGAAAATTCCAAAATAAACAATTTGTAAGTTTTAAACTGCATGCCTTTCTAAGCAGTGGGATGGAAGATCATATATTCCCACCTGGGACATGACTCATCCCATTATCCAGAGTACCCACACTGTCTACGCTACCCACTCGTTAGTCACTGAGCAGCTGTCGGGTTATCAGATGGAAAAAACATAGTATGTGTAGGATTCAGCCCAATCCGTGGTTTCAGGCTGCCAGTGAGGGTTTTGGAACATGAACTATTGATGTTGTGGATTTTATTCTGCAATCTAGGTATCAAATCCTTTCCCTTGGCCACTATAGGAAAAAAAAAAAATCTGTTTTCTAGTTCTTAATATCAATTGAAATTTGGTGCCTCATGATTCAGGAACCCATACCACCACTCTATAAGAAAAAAAATCAATAGCATGATCCATGGACTAAAATTTTTAAAATATCCTATCTGGTTCTAACTAACAGACTTGAAGATATTATGCACATCTTTTTTAACGTTTTAATTTCTGATAGCAGAGTTTACACGGGAAAAATTAAAATGGACCAAAGCACATAACAACGGAGAAAATGTCAAAGACAGTCTGGTGAAAGAATGCCCAGTACCTGAGCTGTCTGCATCTGTCAGAGCCTTGTTGAAGTCTTCACTCTGGGCGGCCCCATACGTGTCCTTTATTCTTTCCACGTCTGTCTGAATGGGGCTGAGCCCATCCAGAACCTCATTTGTGATATCCGTGGCCTTTCTGACCATGTTCTTCGCGTTAGTGAGCATGCCATCTATGTCGCCTAATGTTCACACAAATGGGGGAAAGGAGGTGTAAATATCTCAAATGCTCAACTAAAGAAGCCAAGTACAGTGGGTTAGGAAGATGCTCCAACCTCTCTGGATCCCACGAAGCTCGTCGCGGACAGTTGTGAGATTGGAGTCTATCAGTTCTTTCTGAACTGTCACCATATTCAGCGTTTCCTGCAGGTTGTTGAGAGCCGGAATGGTTTCTAAAATAAAATAGAGCATCAGGAGGCAATTACTTTGTGCGTTTTGATCTCCACTGGTATTTGGATTGACATGTCTGCAGAGTGTTGAACAGACTTGCTTCTTAGGGGTCACCCCCGAGATGCCCACAGTTCTGGGATCTTCTGATTACAGAGGCCAGAAGCGTATCAGAGCCTTGTGGCAACAGGTTCCTTGGAAATGCACAAGAAGAAAGGGAGAGGCTCAACTTCTACTCTGCTTAGAGCAAAAGATGATGTTTAGCGAAGGCCGTGCCAGTCTTATCCACTACCGTGTGCCAGCACGCACAGCCAGTCTGGCACTAGTCAGGGCTTAGCAGTAGTACACATTTATTGAATGAATAACTAGGCATTAATGAAAAAAAATGAATTAATAATGCAGAAAAGATGCCTCTTCAGTCAGAGGAACAAAAGGGGAGTGTCGGTGAGAGATCCTCTTCCAAAGCAAATCTTGACACAAAGTAAGCACTGTTTCTCTTCATTTCTAAAGTGAGACATTTTTTAAAAGTTTATGAAAGGAAAACAGCTGGCAGCCATTCCAAACTAATAATATTGCCATTCTTGGGTTATTAAAAATGACCAGTGAATGCTTTAAGACCATATCAATATGACGATATATGACTTACATTTTGATTCCAGGACTGGTTTACCATAGCAGTGCTGGAATGCAGTTAGCATTAATGCAGTCAGCATCCTAAGACTACTTAAAACACTGTGCCTGGCTTGGCATCTGTAGCTCAGCGGTTAAGGGAGCCAGCCACATACACTGGAACTGGCAGGTTCAAATCCAGCCTGGGCCTGCTGAACGATGACAAGTACAACAACAACAAAAAAAATAGCTGGGCATTGTGATGGGCACCTGTAGTCCCAGCTACTTGGGAGGCTGAGGCAAGAGAATCTCTTAAGCCCAAGAGTCTGAGGTTGCTGTGAGCTGTGATGCCCCATCACTCCACTGAGGGTGACATAGTGAGACTCTGTCCCCAAAACAATAAATAAAAATAAATAAAACACTGAGCCTACCTCTAAACCCAAATTTTGTAAAGGGCAACAAGATGTCACACCAGGAAATTGGAATTCTTGAAATTTGCTAGGCAAATGATTGTGTATTAGTACTTTTGTTTGTATTTTATTTTTCATGTATTTAATTTTTTTTAATGTGACAAAAAGAAAAAATGAAGGAAAGTAAGGAAGAAAGAAATTAATTTACTAAAGACATCATCTAATCCCTCTGAAAGGACTAAGAGGTTGAGTGAGGGCCGTGGCCTCATGGATGACCAATAAGAGACCAGAGAGACTCAAGAGACGGCATTTTCACAACATGGGAGTTTGGTGAGATTGAGATAGCGTAATTATTTTTAAAATATTAACTAAAATATGTGAGTATTTTCCAAAATTTTAAGCAAAAATTGTGCTTAAAAATTCTCATGCTGCACTGTGGTGGTGATTTTGAGGCTTTTAGTTGCTAAGATCTTAGGACTTAGAAAATTTTGTGACTGGGTTTAGTGACTCATGCCTATAATCCCAGCACTTTGGGAGGCTAAGCCAGGAGGATCATTTGAAGTCAGGAGTTCAAGAACTTTCTGAGCAAGAATGGGACCCATCTGTACAAAAAATTAGAAAAAAGTAGCCAAGCGTAGTGGACCTTGCCTGAAGACCCCACAACTTGGGAGGCTGAGGAAGGAAGATCACTCGAGCCTATATCGAGGCTGCAGTGAGTCATGATGACGCTACCGTACTCTACTCCGGGTGACAGGGTAAGACCCCTGTCTCTAGGAAGAAAACAAACTAAACTACAAAAGAAATTTTGAGGCAGTTGCCCTAATGACTCAAAACTAATGATCTTGATGTGTCAGTTCCCAATGCCATGGTCACAAGTGAATTAAATTAAAATAGCATCTCCCCTCAAGACCAGGCCAAAAGAGGCATATTGATATTTATAATGCTCCAGTTAGTTTCTATGTGCTTGATGGAGGATGTTTAGAATATCAGGTGCATACGTGATATTAATCAAATAAACTGTGGATTTCACTGCATTGACACTGAGATTCAAAAAGAGCCTTTGCTTCTAAGCTGCCCCTCCTGTCCCAGAGATGATTGAAAGCCAGCTCCTGACCGTCCCCGCCACCAATACCTCGCTGTAGCTTCTTCTGGGTCATCTTGGCTTCCTTTAATAGCTTATCGCTGTCAGAGCTCAGGCTCTTAGCTTTTCTTGGAAGATCTTCCTTTACCACTGTCTGAAAGTGAAGCATTTACCAGCGTTAAAAAAAACCCTGTATCTTAAAAAAACAAACACAGTAAGGTTTTTCATCTGAGACTAAAATGCTCCTATTTGTTAAAGGATGATGTTCACAGGGAGAGAGGAATTAGAAGTAGAATGTTCTCTAAGAGTTAAGGTTAGGGCGCTATATAGCCATGCATGCTTCAGGGAAGGGGACTTACTTAGGCTCAGAATGGACAATCAGAGTTTCTTTTGTTGTTTCTACCTGGTTTCATGGATAGGTAGTTTTTACTACACTTGATCTTAACCAAAAGGCTGAGAAGCGATTGATAGGTAGTTTTTAAACTGTGTAATAGACATGAACTGGTCACATTCAGATTATCCATATCTAGAGGTAGTTCTATTCTATACAAGTTCTGATTTAAAATAATGTGTCTTTTTCTAAATATATATCCCTCAGTGTCCATGGAAAGAAAATAAGCAAACCAGCTTTCTCCAAAGCAAATGTGGAGCAGCTCTGGGAGAAGCGCCCACCTGGAGGGCCGACTCTGACGCGCTGAAGGCCTTGTTGGCTGCGTCCTCCGCGGCTTTGATGGCATTTAGGATGTTCTCGTAGGCAGTGGCAGCATCCACTGCACAGCGCACCAGCTCATCCCCGCTGGCGTTTCTCTTGATCCTGGGAGACGGGGCAGGTTAGGTCCCCCCACAGCCTTCCCCTGCCAGCAGCTGAGATCCCCGCAAAACTTCCCACCCCTGTGGGAAGGTGGAGATCTGAGGCGGTGGCCTCCACAGCTCTGCCCCAGAGAAGTGCTCAGGAATTAGCTCCCTCATCTCTGGTCAGTTCTTACCTAGGTCTGGGGCTTTGACCTTGGCCGCACCCTCCACCCCGTTCTGCAATCCCACTAATACAGGGGAGGGCCAGGCCTGGCTCAGGACAAATCAGCTGCCCTGGGCAAACATGCCCTTTGCGGCTGGGGGTCATGCACTCACTCCTCCAGCTGCTTCGCCAGCTCTTGCAAAGACTGCGCGTGCTTTTCTGCCTCCTCCACCAGGGCCGCTTTGCCAGCAGCTTTGGAAAGGTCTCTCACTTGGTCGCTTAGTTCTTGCCTCACATCATTTAAAGTGGCAGCTAATTTTTCATATTCCTATTTTTCCCCAAGTAAACAAAGACAGTGTAAATTCAAGCACAGAATGTATATACTATTTTCTCAAACTCTGAGCAATTATATTTTCTTAATTTATTTAGCACACCAATTAATCCTCGGTTCCTTTAGATCAGGGGTCCTCAAACTGCGGCCCCTGGGCCACATGAGGCGTGTGATTGTATTTGTTCCTGTTTTGTTTTTTTACTTCAAAATAAGATATGTGCAGCGTATATAGAAATTTGTTCATAGTTTTTTTTTTTTTTTTAAACTATAGTCTGGCCCTCTAACAGTCTGAGGGACAGTGAACTGGCCCCCTGTTTAAAAAGTTTGAGGACCCCTGCTTTAGATAGTGGCATTGATAATATTTCCCCAAGTTTTACTATCACCTTCACCATGGTGGGGACATCTTTTAGTAACTTTTATAAAAGCACAATGTCATCATCAATGTATAATTGTACTAAATCAAGGAACCTTTTTTTGTTTGTTTGTTTTAGAAACAGAGTCTATGTGGCCCTTGGCAGAGTGTCATGGCATCACAGTTCACAGCAACCTCCAACTCTTGGGCTTAAGTGATTCTCTTGCCTCAGTCTCCCAGGTAGCTGGGACTACAGGTAACCTCCACAATGTCCAGCTATTTTTTGGTTGTAGTTGTCAGTGTTGTTTGGCAGGCCCAGGCTGGGTTCAAACCCGCCAGCTTTGGTGTATGTGGCTGGCGCCCTAGCTGCTGAGCTACAGGCACTGAGCCCAAAGAACCTTTTGTATGATTTAGAATTAACCATTATAAAAGATACTTTTAAAATCTCCATTGGACTGCTAAGAAATTTTGTCAATATTTTATCAAGTTTTAAAGGTCTTCCGTTAACAAAGGTATGATTGCTATTTTCAAAATAGCATTATAATGTTCTGCAGGTGTTGTAACAAAAGCGATTTGCTCCTTGTAGACAAATTAGGTAATATAGATAGATATAAAAAAAGACATATCGTTCATCCTCCTCTAAGGGAGAACCATTGTTAATTTCAGTTAAATCCATTCTATTTATATCTAAATGACATATGCTTTGTGAAAAAATAGGTCAGCCCATCTCATTATTTCCTGGCCATGTAATTAAAATGCTTTTAGATGTTTCTAGAGAACAAGTGGTCTCCTCTACCTTCTGGCTTTTCTCCAACAGCTGCAGCAAAATGTTGGTTTGCAGCAAAGATGAGTCTGCAGTGGTTAGGTACTTGGTGAAATCACTCTGCAGAGAATTTATTTCTTTCACTTGTCTCTGGAGAAAATGAAAAGAATACCTGCTTGAGCTCTGTGATATATTATCAGAAGACCAAGACATATTTACCGGACAATAAGTAATCTCAGAGTCAGAATGCTTTCTTGAATATAAAGATCATCTAAGTACTACGAAGTGACAGGAACTCTGTTCTCTCTGCAGTGTCACATGTTACTATAGTTCCCCTAAACTATATGCAATGAAATGATTCTCACTGTTGAAGTAGTTTTCTACAGGAGGGGTTGACATAGCCTATAAGGTGGCTATATTATTAAGGTCTTTTTTGTTCTTTTTTTTTTTTTTAGTTTTTTTAAATTACTATGGTCTTGTATGTGGAACAGGATGAGGAATTTTAACTAAATAGACTATCACCAATTATCAGCACACTTTACATGCCAGCACCAATGAGGATGTAGCAGGCCCTTGAAGGAGAGATTACAGAGGACCTGAGGATGTTGGGCTAGAAGGCGGCCAAACATCAGAGACCCACAAGGTTGGCTCCTGCTCCCTTCCCCAGTATAATCAGTGACTTCACACAGAGGTATTACTATCTAAAGAGGCTGTGAGAACTAAGCATATAGTCAGCCACTATGACAGCATGTGTTCAATATATTTATTTTCTTTATTTTTTTATTTTTTGAGACAGAGTCTCACTCTATTGCCCTGGGTAGAGTGCTGTAGTGTTACAGCTCATAGCAACCTCAAACTCTTGGACTCGAGCAATCCTCTTGCCTCAGCCTCCGAGTAGCTGGGACTACAGGCATGCACCACTATGCCCGGCTATGTGTTGTTGTCCAGTACCTCTCCAGCTATGGTTTATGTTTTTAGTAGAGACAGGGTCTTTGCTCAGGCTGATCTCCAACTCCTGAGTTCAAGCAATCTGCCTACCTCAGGCTCCCAGAGTGCTAGGATCACAGGACTGAACCACCACACTCAGACAACTGCATTTATTTTCATTTACCAACTTCCTCCTCTTTTGGAGTCAGTTCTGTATTATTCAACTATGCTCCTGCTGTCACTTTATAACCCCTCACCCTTTTTTTGTTTCAGAATACAGTGTTCACTATTAAAAACATAAACTATAAAATCTGAAGCTCTAAATTCTATCCATATGCCATCTGTATTTTTATTTCCTATAAAGCAAGAAATAGCTTTAAATGCCTTTGTTGGTGATTATAATGATGACGTTTATATACATGACACAAAAAGTCAATTGTTTAAAACACATAATATACAGTCTAGATTCATTAGAACAATACTAATTTCTCATCTACTTGGTGACATTATTCCTCTACTACCCCTTCAGAAACACTTTGGATTGCTTTGTGCCTGTGGTTGATATTCAGAATCTTTTCTGGCTGCTGAGGAGTAGAAATAACTTTGGTTTTACATTTAATGGTCCATTCCTGTTTGGTCAGGGACGGAGGTGGTATAACCAGGCATCCAGAGAGGTACCTGGTAATGGCACCTTGTTAATAATAAAGATCCCCATTTCCTTCATCCTCACTGATGGAAGTGGGAAGCCTGGGGACCGTGACCTCACCTGGATGGCTCCCAAAGCTCTCTCATTCTCTTGGTTGAGGCCAGCGGCCTGCTTTGCTTGGGCAGCTGCCTCCTGGAGCATGGCACGGAGGTCACTGAGTTTGGCTTCATATTCATTTAAAGAATCCCGCATTCTCTTAACAAGTCCATTGTTCTCCACCTGGTGAGTTTCCAGCCAGCTCCGGATCCCGTTCAGCACTGTAATACATCACTTCCTGTTTTCCACTTGAGAGATGAGTATATTGAAGCTAAATTATAAAGACTACAGAAGGAGAACCGAGTTGCTACTCATTTCATGATTTTCCTTGAACTTTAGAGGAGATGGGGAAGGAAACTAACATTTACACAGACCTGCTGTGTGCACGGCGCACTCCGGCTCACTTAGCATCTAGAATAACCACGTGACAACTGTAATTATCTTTCCTGTGTTTTAGAGAAGGAAATGGGGGCCCTGAGAATTTAGGGGATTGACCTATGGTTAACGGACCAGTCAAGCCGGGGACTTGAACCTCAGCTGCAGAGTATAAAAGGCACCTTCCTTCCACTGCTAACACTACCTCTTTACAATCAAAAGCTCAGACTACTGTTAAATCTGAACAATAAAAATGCTACAAGAAAACTGTTACTATCTGGGGTGGCCCCTGTGGCTCAAAGGAGTAGGGTGCTGGCCCCATATACCAGAGGTGGCGGGTTCAAACCCAGCCCCAGCCAAAAGCTGCAAAAAAAAAAAAAAAAAAAAAAAAAAAAAAGAAAGAAAGAAAAGAAAACTGTGACTATCCATATATTAACCACTGATACATCATTTTATTAAAGGATGAATATCAGTACTTGAAAAAATAATAATATTTATTTCTCAGTTTTCAACTAATGAGACGTTTTTCCTAATGAAAGCCTTTGAATATCTTAGGTTGATTTCCCATACATTTATTTTTTGTGTAGTACAGGGTGAGTATTCCCTAATCCAAGAATCTAAAATCTGAAATGCTCTAAAACCCAAATCTTTTCGAGTGCTGACATGACACCACAGAGGAAAATTCCAGGCCTGACCTCACACAATAGGTCATAGTCAAAATGTAGCCCAAAACTTTCACAAAATTATTAAAAATAGCATATACAATTACCTTCAGCTGTGTGCATAAGGTGTAAATGAAACATAAATGAATTTCGTGTTTAAGCTTGGGTCCCATTCCCAAGAGATCTCATTAAGTACATGCAAATATTCTCAAATGGCAAAAAACTGGAAACACATCTGGTCCCAAGTATTTCGGGTAAGGGATATGCAACGTCTAGCAAGGCAAAAATCAATTTGTGATTTGAAAATCCAACAGTGGTGAAGTGACTTGTTAAAAATGATACAACTAGAAAATTGGGAAGAGGTGAGTGAAAGTCAGGAAAAAAAAATGCAGTTAAAAAAGGGAAAGAAAGTATCAATATCTAACTTTTAGGAGAAGAATTTTTTTTTATATATTTTATTTATTTTTTTATTTTTTGCATGAGGGTAAGATGCTATATTCTATAGCTTTGGTAGTTTGGAGAAAAGGATCTTGGTCTCCTGGTGGGGGGAGTTACCTATTTTCACTACATGATATTACCCAACAGAAACATCTGCAGAAATGATGAGACTTTCCACCTGTCACTAGGAGGTGCACACTGTCCTTTCAAGCCAATTGGAAGGGAGAGGATGCAAGAATTTTGGGGGGTGTCCTTACAGAGCTGGGCCTCTCTTCTTTCAGCTTCTGCTTCTCTTAGGTGCTTTCCCAAGTCTCGGTTCCGCAGCTCCCTCATCATGCGTTCAGCCTCAGCCAACTCTCTGGAAAAGTCGCCTGAAGGCACATTGTTCCCTCCTCCATCTGTCCCAGAGATCTGTTTCAAGAGAACTAAAAAAATCAAGTAGTTTATTAAACTGGGAATTCTGGGCTCCAGCAGACCAAAACAACAACAAAAAGGCAGAAACTTTCATGAAGGTTTCATATTAGTTGTTTTAGTACCGTGGATCTCTTTCATAATGTTGACCTCTTCAAGGGAATTCTTTCTGTGTGCAACAAAGATTATGCAACAACAACAACAAAAAAATGTAATAGGGCTGAGTAACTCTTCTTACTGTGCACATTCCGGATGACATTTTTAATCTTCGCATCCAACTCTTTTACACTTTGGGCTGTCCGGTCAACATTATTAGACAATGTTTGTGCTTTTCTGGAATTCATTTGTGCCTATATGAAAAATCAATTGATTAGGAACAAATTAAGTTGATTGGGGAAAGAAAAGCCTAAAAATATTTTGAAAGAGGAAAAAATACGTTAACCTAACATATTACCTTTTCTTGCAAAGTCTCAAACTCATGATTCAAATTACTCAGCTCTTTTTCCAGGCCATCTATTTTTGATCTGTGATTTGAAATGGCAGAACGGTAGTTGAACAACTGATTCTGTACAAAACAAACAAACAAACAAACAAACAAACAAAAAGTTGATGTCACTTTAGACTAGAAATCTAGACTAAATCCTAGTAATGAAATTAAAAGAGTCACTTAACAAGACAGATGCTGGTTCCACCAGAAAAAAAATGTGCTTCTTTGAAATAGGTTACATGCAGAATCTACTTTCTGATGTAAATTGTGATATGGTTCTAAAATAAAGCAGCAAATGTGCAAAATGTGAATTGACAAGAGATACTTTCTTGAATTAATGAGCTGACCTCATAGAAATGAGGATGGTACTACTTATCTGATGTGTTAATTTTCATATTTTGTAATAAATATAGTTTTAAAAAATCTACAATGGCTTTTCCCTGCTGAGGAGCACAGAGGTGGAGGTTTGGGTGAGTTCAAGATTCAGCCTCACTCATAACCCACCGCCATGGCCAAGAAAGGCATTGCTGCTGGAGGTGTAATGGACATGACATTAACACTGCTTTACACAAGGTGCCAAAGACCTTCCTCATCCTCCATGGCCTTGCATGTGGAGTCTGCCAAAGCCTTAGACAGGCACCAAGCCCATCTTTGCATGCTTACATCCAACTGTGATGAACCCGTACATGTCAAGTTGGTGGAGGCCCTTTGTGCTGAGCACCAAATCAACCTCATTAAGGTCAATGACAACAAGAAACTAGGGGAACAGGCAGGGCTTTGTAAAATTAACAGCAAGGGGAAACCCGGTGAAGTGGTTGGTTGCAGTTGTGTAGTCGTAAAGGACTACGCCAAAGAATCTCAGGTCAAGGATGTCGTTGAAGACTACTTCAAGTGTAAGAAATAAGTAAATAAAACTTTGGCTCATGTTCCTTAAAAAAAAAAAAAAATCTGCAGTGAACCTGACAATATTAAAAGCAGTACACACAGCTACTTTATTGAAGGAACCATTAGATTCAAAGGATCTAACCTAATACAGCTGGCGGGAGCTCAGAGCTCACAGAGTCAAACAGCCTCATATTATAAATAAGAAAATGAAATCCAAAAGTAGTTGGGTGACTTGTCCATGGCTGTATAGCTGATCAGTGATTGTTTCAGGACTATAATCCAGGTCCCTTGTCCTTTTGTTTAGTACTAAATGGACTCATGACTTTTAGATGCTAACGTTGCTGTACATTATATCTACACCAATGGTTATTTTCAATTTTGAAGGGAAAGGCATTAATATCTTGAAAGATTTTACAAGAAAAAATGATACTGTTACTTCCATATGCATGTCAGAGCCAGTGTTGGGCAAAAGAATGCAGGCTTTAGGGTTTAATTCCAAACCCTAATTCTACCACTTAGTAGATGAGCCAGCCTCACTAACAAAGTCTTACTCCACCAATAGTAAACTGGGGATTATGATACTTAGCTGCAAGGTTAATTTTGGTGATAAGTGAGCTACGGTATTCTAAAATATCACGGGCACATGAGCTTTCAGAAATGTTAGTTCCTTTCTCGTATTTACTTCTGAATTTTCACACTGTTTATATGATGTGACAAAATGATAGTTTTATTTTAATTTTACTATAGGAAAACTGTGACACATCACTATATACAATGTCAGCAGAACACCTGGATAAGAAGTCTGGTGGATAAAGCACAATCTTTAGCATTTAATTTTGATCCAGCATCATGTTAACTGACTTCTAGAACCATCATCATGTAGGATAACTGTGGTTTTAGTCTCATCTCTACCTTCTACAATTGAATTTAAGGTTTATTTAAAAAAAAAAAAAACACTAACAAAGCAAATCCTAGGCCCACTGGACAATTCTATCAAACATTTAAAGAATTAATACCAATTTAACACAAATCTGTGTTTGAGTCTTCTGAATGCAAGCCATTGAACTACACAAAGGCTCCATGAGAAAAATCAGCCCAGAAAGGAAG
The DNA here is from genome assembly GCA_963574355.1 of Loris lydekkerianus. Lineage (NCBI taxonomy): Eukaryota > Metazoa > Chordata > Mammalia > Primates > Lorisidae > Loris > Loris lydekkerianus. Next base: position 16,572 of record CAUYPK010007164.1, on the reverse strand, counting down.
TAAAAGATGTTCATGCCAAAGTATTAGTTTTATGTATTCCCAAATCCTTTCTGCCAGTAAAAATCTAATCTTCACTTGGATCAGAGAAAGGAGGAAACCCCCTGAGCCTTAGAAGGAGTCAGCCTCTTCCCCCTTCCTGCGGCATCTACTCACCATGTGTGTAGTCGGGGGAACGGAGCACTCACCCTCAGATCTTTGGCCTGGGCCTCCATGCGTCTCATCTGCTCCAGAGTCCCGGCGCTGGCACTCAGGCTCTGCAGCCGAGACTTGACCAGGCGGAGTTCCTCGCCCATGGTGGCCAGGTCATTCAGGAGGGTCATCACACAGCTGTCACAATCTGTAGGGGCCACAATCAGAGGCAAACGTGCTATGTTGCAGCTGCTAGAATGCAGACAGCACAGGGGCTGTGCAGCCCAGGCCACATACATGTGTGCAGATCATCAGAGGCAAAAGTCCCAGCCCTGGGGTGGGAGGGGTGCATATTCTAAAAAAGGAGAGCTCTACACACAGGGAGCTTAAAAAAAACAAAACTGGCAATTCCATGCAACTTGTCACTTAGTTTATATGTGCAGAAAACAATAATAAATTTTTGTCCATGGAGAGCTTGCTGTTTCCCAGGCATTGTGATAAGGAATTTATTTCCAAGCATGCTCCCAATAGCTCTTTGAGGTAGGTCTGGTTATTATGTCCATTTAGAAATGATGACGTTGAGACTTGGAGAGGCAAGGTCACCTGCCAAAGGCCATACAGCCAGGAGTGGAGAGAGGCGGGATGTAACCCTAAGTCTTCCTCCCAGCTCCTCCCACAGTGGCCTTCTCAGACTGGAAACTGCAGGTCCCAGCCCAGGGCGCACATGTCTCACACTGACCCCACCACTTGAGAAGAGCAAGGGATTTTTCTCACCATCACATTCTTCTGCAGGGCTGCTATCTTTGGGCTCTTGGTTTATGCATTCTGAAATCAGGAAATAACCAAAGAAGACATTGTTATTAAACTTTCTCTTCATCTGATTTTTAACTTGGTTTTCAGAAAAGTTAGTTGTGGAACTAACTCCTAACCACTGTGGGCTGGTCCTTTTCCCTCTCTCACCCTTGCCATCACCGGGGAGCTTGGTCATCTCCCAGCAGGGACTTCTTGGGTGGCCTCTCTGACTACATAGTCCAGTTCTTCTCTACAAAGGGTCATCTCTATAAAGGGCTATGCTTTTCTTATCAAATTAAAACTCCTAATCGTTAGTGTTAAGGCTTTCTTCATATATTCACGCCTCTTCCGGTATCATTCAAGAACACAGAACAATTATTCATCGAGCACCTCTGAGTACCCATGAGTGTGCCATGGCCTGAGCTGAGTGCTGGAAATACAAAGATATCAAGACAGAATCCCCTCCGCTCTGTGATTTAACAGTCACATGGGGGAGGCAGATGAATTAACACAAAACAGTGACAGATGCCATGCTAGATGCAGCCGCATGCTGTTAGTGGGCCATGGCCCGCTACACATGGCACATATAAACTGAGCTTTGAGGTTCTCAGCTACAGTCAGGAAAGCTGAGTGGACATCCTCGGACACTCTCTCTTCTTTCCCCTGTGCCATCCATTCTTATACAGACATGCCCTCCCACTTCCATCTGAGAAGTAATCTAACTTCGCCACAGCAAAACTCTGAACTTGATGTTTTCCTGGACATGTTATGGAGGCTTTCATGTCTGTTCTTCTCAGCAGCCAGTAATATACACACTTTGCATGTATATACATACATTTTAAACCTCATCCACTTTTAATTGTAAAAAAAAAAAAGTTCATTATGGAAAATTTGGGAGAGTCAGAAAAATAAAAACATCACCCTCCATCCTACCACTGAAAGACCTCCTTTATATATATTCGTATACATTTTAATTTATCTCATATAATCACAGGTTTCTTTTATTCATTCTTAAAAACAAAAATCTTTGCCAATTCTTAGATGAATATTTAGTGATGACAATTTTATTTCCTCCATTAGTCTGTAAATGCCTTCCAGGCAGGAAACACAGTTTTATTTCCTTCACAATTTCCTCAGTACCCTGAACAGTTTATGGGATACTAGGCTTCTCCGGGTGAATGATTTATCAGTGAATTTTCCCATCAAGCTTGAGTTTTGACCACCAAGGAATCTGTACCTTATTAGTTGAGGGGGAAAAAAAAAAAGAAGAATGAAAAAGAAAAAAAAAAACATTCACATAAACAGGAAAGTCTCATGCATAAGTATTTTCTTCTAGCTTTAGAACAAATAGTTACCATCTTCAATTCAGGTTGCTTATTTTTGTTATTGGAATAGGGAGAAATGAGGGTTAAGGAGGCATTAATCCCATAAATAAGCTGTGTTTGATGTACAAACTCCTTGAATAGCTCCAGTAACGGTAGGAATCACCTCCTCCTAAAATATTCTTCCTGAAAATAATTTAAAATAGATCTCCCCTCTTGCCCTCTCTCTTTGCCATAAGTTCTGTCTCTGATGCCTGTGGTCCCCAATATTTGGGCCAGGACTGGTACTAGTCCGTGGCCTGTTAGAAACTGGGCCACACAGCACAATGTGAGAGGTGGCCGAGTGAGAGAAGCTTCTTCTCCATTTACAGTCACTCTCCAGCACTCATATCACCACCTGAATTCCACCACCTGTCAGATCAGCCCGGGCATTAGATTCTCACAGGAGTGGAATCCTACTGTGGACTGTGCGTGTGCGGGATCCAGGTTGCTGTTACTTATCAGACTCTATTGCCTGAGACTGGAGGTGGAGCTGAGGTGGTGATGCTCAGGCTGGGACTGTTTAGTTGCAGGAAGACAAGCTCAGGGCTCCCACCGATTCTGCATTATAATGAGGTGTATAATTATCTCATCATTTACTACAATGTCATAATAACATAAATAAAATGCACAATAAATGTAATGCACTTGAATCATCCCGAAATCCTGCCCCCACCCCTGGTCCACAGAAAAATCATCTTCCATGAAACTGGTCCCTAGTACCAAAAAGGTTGCAGACTATTGCCTTACACCACAGAGAACAAGATCAACCTTCCCCCCACCACTGGCCTGCCAAATAAGTCCTTTCCAGGTCCCCATGCATTGCTCTGGCTAGTCCTTTCCTGTGTTACACTGTTCAAGTCACATCACAGTCATATTCTCTTTCTGAACAAGCTATAGCTTATCCGTTGTCTTCTAAGACATAAATAACCCTCACAGAGGACTTCAGTGAGCAGAGTGCCATGGAGTGGTGAACACCTGGCTTTGGACACTGGCATGAGCTGTCTTCGGGGCCACACCACCCCTTGAGCCGCACCGCACTAATTGCTGACTACAGCCTTGAGCTGTTTTATATCTCCTGCTACTGAGCCACGTCCCACTTATCACACACCAAAAGGTTGATGGTTGTTTTCCATTCAGCTATCAACCACACACTTATCCTTAACATAATTGAGTCTGGTTGGAGGTGGCCCATCAGCCCACAGCCCATCCCAGGCTGTGGAGGTCCTTCTGTATTCTAAATGTGTTGCATTTAGGAGTTAGGGAATTTCACCCTCAAATATGGCACCCTCATATGCTGATTATTTTAAATCAAAGGCCCTTACTCTGATTATCTGCTGAAAATCCAGACCTACCAAAGAAGAAAGCAATTACTTCTGGTACCCTCCATGAGTTTTCATGAACTGAACTCCTATCGCAGGAAGAAAGACTGAAGTCAGTCAATACACCAGGACAGACTTTTGTTCCAAATTATCGTCTTCTCTGCAGGCCCAACAGACTTTATATCAGGTCTCATTCTATGTTCTCCACGCCCACTGAATCTTCCTGAAATCATTTACTATTCCACTTAGGGCATCACATTTCCCCATCTCTCTTTCCCCTACAAGAAGAGTATATAAGCATCTGAATGATTACCCGCTGAGTTCTGGGTAATCATTCTCTTGTGCACATTAACATTTCATATGCCTCCTCTCCTACTAATCTGCCTTTTGTCACTAGGTTTTCAGTGAACCTTCAGAGGCTGAAAGGGAAGTTTTGTCTTGGCTGCTAAACAATTCTTCCTAACTTTGTATCATCTGATAACGGGGGAGGCATGCTTTCTGCACTTCCACCCAAGCTGAAAATGCAAATGAAATGAACAAGACGCAGCCAAGGATGGAGTCCCGAGGCATGACAACAAATTCCCGCTCTAGACTGGCATTGACCCATTTAGTCAGCAGGCATGCCTTTGGGAATAGCCACTTGACCAGATCTAATCCATACACCCGGGGTTAGTATTCCATCTTGTCCATAACTATAGGCTGAGAGATTCTACCTAAGTGTTTGGTGTTACATTACTTCGGGAGCATGATTTTGATAAATCATATTAGTATTCTCTGACAAAGAAGGAAAAGCTTGGTCTTCCTCTTTGTTCCAAGTCCTTCCTAATGAACCCATCCTAACTCCTGCTAGTTATCTTTCCTTTCATGTTTAAAATCGACCCCAATGACCCACCCACGTGGCAGAACGTGTATTGCTATAGGAGAAAGAGTATTTTGACTTCTTCAGATACACATGTGAAGAAAGATGACCTGATGACAACATCAAAGGGAGGTCTCAGCAAAATCACCAAAGTAGGGTCTGAAGTTATTTTAGTAAAAATTGTGAAGTTTGAAAAACAATTTTCTTAATGTAGAAAAACTTGATTGAAGTACGTTATTAACCCAAACTGCAAATACTACCTAAGTATTGCCAACGTCGTTAAAATAAGGGGACAATTTATTAGCTGGAGTTGTGTATCAGGCTTCCTGAAAATTTGTGCCTGTGGTCTTACCCTGTTCTTTGACACCAGTTTTACAAGTGCAGGTGAGTAGAGATGAGGTCATCTTACCTCCAGTCAGGGGGTTGCAGCTGCCCAACTGGCCATTGCTGTTACAATTGCATGGTTGGCAGCTACCTCCAAATTTCTGGGGATTCCCGAAATATCCCGGTGCACACCTACACAAAGGAGAAACATGGAAATAACTCATTGTTTGTCCCTCCTAATTTTTTCAACGTCTACCTTTCTGTTTGGGATATTGTAACCCTCTGAGAGGAAGGATGAGATAGTTACAAGAATGAGTGCTTCCTGATACAGATATTGGCTCCTTGAATTTCCTCATAGAAATAAATTTAGAGATTTGTCTAATATTAAGTTTTTGCAGGAAAGAGGACTTTCTTAATATTTCCTATTGCATTTTTTCAAATTTGCATAATTCGTGTTTGCCCTTACAGCTGGAGTGCCTGCAAAGCATCAGGAAGATCTGGCTGGAACATGGCCTCCACCACTTACTAGTGTGCTCTTGCACTGCTGGGTCTTGGGCTCCAGTTTCTTTGTCACTTCCCCCCTTGGAAACATAAGCTCCACAGAGATATGTTCTTGTGTTTTTTTGTTTTGTTGCCATTTTGTGTGCTGATGTATCCCTCAGCACCGGAAATGGTGGCTGGCACATAGTAGGTGCCAGATAAGTATTTGTTGAATGAATAAATTATTGGACTAATAATACCTACTTTGGCCAATGGATATACAATGAAAGATAACATAGCAAAGAATTAAGCACAATATCTGCACATAATAGACACTCAATAAAAGGTAGCTATCATTATAAAACATGATGAAATTTTCATTTTCTAATTGGTATCATTGGAAATTATTACATTTCAGAAAGTAGAAGGGAAGCAGAAAACCCACATATTCCCTAATTATCAGGCCCATAACCAGACTGAGGAGACTTACCTAAGTCTACTAAGCCAGGTGGTAACATACTAATAATAGCCAGGCATCCACCTAAAAAATCATGCCATGCAGAAGATTTATACTTTAAATACTTTACTTTTAGATATCTCAGCTGTATCTAAACTTTCCATGTAAAAGATTCACAATTACAAACTACTCTAAAGTAAAGTCACATAAATAATCAGGAAGTTTGATTCCACTTCTTGCTCATTCTTGCAGACCACTGCTTGCTTACTGATTACAAGAAATAACTTGTCTCTTGTTCTCATTTTATGGTAGTGGCTAGACACCAAGGATGGGAATAAAACTTCCCAAGTTCATAGATGATATTGGTACAACAAACAAAGAGCAGAGAATGTCTTTGACATCTGTGGCTCTGGGTGGCTAAGGGAGAAAGGTGTGAAGAGGATGGTGGGCTCTAGGAAGCCTTTTCTACCCTTCCCCCAGGCCAGACCCTCCCTCCTCTACCCAACCAGATTCCTGGGTAACACATTTTCCTACGTTTCACCCACTGTCCTTGTATTTATTATCACGGCCCAGGTGACAACTAGCCTGGGTGGACAATCCATGTTTAACAAATAAAGAATGTTGACATCGAAATGCCACGTACCTGTGAAAAAGTTTAAAAAATTTTTTAAGAAACAATAGCCTGTTTTCTCAAGACAACAACTATAACAAACACAAGCTGACAGAAGATCTGTTAATTAAAGATCTCTCTTTGCCAAGTGATGTCTCATTAAGCCTGTTACTGTTTTCTGCTTCCTTGTTTGTGGAGAACCATAAGGAGCAGTAATGGAGCAGTAAATGAGGCTGGCTCTCCAGGTGTGAGTCCCGTGGCTCCCAAGTCACAGAAACTGGAATCCCTCCCTAGGGCCCCCCACCTTCCTGCCCGCTGTCAGACGCCCCTCCTGTTGCCTGGTTCTCCCATCTCCCACTGTTTTACTGGCTCATCTTTAGTTCTATCCCTCACCAGGCTGGAGAGCCCTGGAGGGCAGAGTCTGTGCTCGCTTAGCTCTCATGTCTCTAGAACTTAGCACAGTGCCAGGCATATACTGGGACCTCCATACATTTTTCATTGAAAGAAAAAATCAATAATAAATGTGAGGCAGCTGTGAGAAATGTTCCCTTTGCTGAAATGGAAAATGGAAACTAGAAGAATGTTAAATTATTTCTTTTACTGCAGGACAGAGTCTGGGCTCTACTCATCCCTTAGACCTGCCTGAGCCTTACCTGGTCCTTAAACACTTCCAATTACCGCAGTCTACAGTGGTCACACCTTACTAGGAAACCTGATTGAATTAATATTCTATTTTTCAAAAAATTTGGTCAAGCTCTCTTAATACTCTTCCAGAAAAAGAATCTGCCAGAATGATTAAGGGAGAAATTTTAAATAAGGGATACAAGGGAACCTTGCTCAAGCTGATAGTCAAAGGCATTTCATACTTTCAGAAATGTTACAGAAGGGATAATGGCAGAAAAATGAAGTAAAATCCAAGTGTATACAGACATCTGTACAGACACATTTATCTTTAATGAATTCAACTAAATGTACTTGTGAGAGAGACAGAAAATGTAAGGGCATGAGAGAGAGAGAAATGATTGGAACATCTGTCCCCCATGTCACTCAATGAGTAAACGTGACAAGGGAACATGAATCCACTGGTTCCCTAGCTGGTCTGCCTCCTCTGTGCCTCACACAGAGTATGGTCAGCAGTGGAACTAAACACTACATGTATTATAATATTCCATGCAAGATGGCCCTAGACTATTGACAGATGGGATATTGGACTATACAAGGTTATTTCAACTCTATTTAATTTTTGCCTCCCATGTTAACGTTAAATATATCTGCTTTGTGATATGCAAAATCACCAAAAAGGTTAATTCAAACTTCCACCAAAATAAAGACTTGAATGTAAGAAATAATACCCATTGAAGTACTAAAAGAAAATACGCAGAAACATTTATATCACCTCTCTAAGTGTGATACTGATGGCTAAAATTCTAAGAGCAAAAGAAAAGACACAGCTATAGGAAAATTTAACTACTGCATACTAGAGTTGGCAAAAACAAAACCAAAATATAAACAACCAAGCAAAAAAGAAAATGAGAAGAATGTTTGCAACATATATTATGAAATATTAATTTCCTATAAAAGAATTTTGTTCAAATCAAAGACAAAAATAAAAAATGAACATTTAAAAAGAAAAAAATGGGCAAAAGGCCTAGACAACAATTCAAAAAATAAAATGATCAATAAGCACATGAAAAATTACAACCTGAATATTAAAAATTGTAAACTAAAAGATATAAAATTTTCCGTATTTGAATTGGCAAATGTTTACCCACTGATCATTCTCAGTATCCACCGGGACATGCAGTCACCAGTTCTCTTTCACTGCCGGTGGGAATGTAAACCTTTCCGGAGGGCAATTTTGTAAAATGCAGGAAAAGCCTGAAAAATGCATCTCTCCTTTGACACAGGGGATCCATTTGGACAATTATATCTTGAGGATTCGTGTACCCAGATATTTAGTTCCAAAGATTTATTAGTGTTATTCTAAATGGAGAAGAGTCAAAGGGGCTTCAGAACCCAGAGTGGGGGATTGTGGAACTCAGTGGAAACTTTTTGTTCACTGATGCGATGTCCTTAATGAATGCTTAATGATATGGAAAGGTATTATTAACAGTATCAGACGAGAACACAAACCAAAACAGAAATCTATTTTGTTTCCTTAAAAAAGTCCATGCATATAGAAATGATCCGGTAAGAATATAAAGCAAGCCTCCAACAGGTAGGTAGATGATGATGAATAGGACTGTATGTGAACATGAACACATGTGTTCAGCTAGGCAGGGGTGTGGCAGGTCTCACTGGTTCTTTGCTCACTTGTATTATGTCCTTTTTATAATAAACATGTATTGATTTAATAATGAAGTTACTTTACAATTCAAAGCACCTTGCCCATATGATTCATTTTTTATACTGTTTCTTTTCCAAGTGAAGAGTGTGCCATCTTCTCATGGCATGGTAAATATCTTTTCTATCCTTCACAGTTCTCCTCTGTGCCCAATGCATAGTAACTAATTATGAAAATTTGTTCATACATAACTAAAGCATGGCTCTGTGTCCTTTTATCATCACTTTCACTCTGGCCATTCCACAGCACTTATTCTTCTGTTTCACAAACATGACTGAACACCTGTTATGTGAACAGTAAGTCCCATGGTAAGCACCAGAGACAGAGAAATGAATAAGAGGCACACTATCCTGAAAGTGTCCAAAATACAGAACTTCCATTAGATTGAGATCAGGAAGATACTTATCTTGATGAAATGTTCATTTTCATAGCAACACAAAATAGGAAATACAGTAGAACTTCCATAGCTGACCACCTCCCTACATTGACCATCTCCTTAAGTTGACCTAATTTTCGTAGACCAGACAGGGACCACATGTGCATATCAGTACAGTGGGCCTAGTTCTTTATGTTGACCTCCTTCATTTGTTGACCAGTTTGGTACAGTCTCTTGGGTGGTCAACTTACAGAGATTCTGATGTAAAGCAAGGGGATAGAAGGATATGTGTGTGCGCGCGCGTGTAGGTAGGAGCACTGGTGCACAAAGTTGTATGTGTGTGCAGGTAAGCAGTGGTATCTGTTGGGGAGGGATCTGGGAGAGGTGTCTATGCAGGGGAGGAGTGTGCTGGGATAAGTTTACGTAAGGGTGGGAGCATGGTGGGGTATGTGAGTGGGAGAGGTGAATAGGGGTATGTGGGAGGAAGTTAGGGATATGTAGACATATGCAGAAATGATGGGAGGAGTCCAAGGGCTGAGTGTATATGGGGGAGGGGTGCACAGGGTGTGTGGGGAGTGAGCATGCAAATGTGTGTGCAGGGGGTGTGTAGGACGATGTGTGGGTTTGTGAACGTGCTGTGCCTCATTCTCAGATTTCAGAAACATGTACAAAGCAAGACAGAGAAAGATGTTAATGATATGTTAAGTGTATTTTCCCCAAGAGACTTTTCCAGCCCTCAGTAAAACTCACACCACCACCTGTAGCTGAGCCACCACCCAGCGGGCCCCACCCACAGCCTTGAGCCTGCAGCTGCAGGCAGGCCCCGCCACCCCCACCTGCTGCACCCACCTTTCACACTGTGTCCCTGTGTAGCCGGGCTTGCAGGAGCACCTCACGTTTCCCCCGTTCACAACACAGCCGGTGGCAAAACTTAAAAGACAGAAAAAGGTCCCAGTAAAAACATAAATCGATAGGCTTTAAGCTCATTATTATTTTTTTAACCACAAAGGACTGACTTGCATAAAGTGAAAATTAAAACTCAGAGTCTGCTACTTTTTGTGTGCAGTAAATTTTGCCCATCAAGACTTGGACAGATAATAATGAACTATCTCAGCTGACATGGAGCAAACCGTGGTGAACAAGGGCTGAAGACATTTATTTTATTTTTGGCTCGGAGAAGTGCATTCTTTCCCTTCAGACAGAGCAAAGTAACTCACTTTGGAAGAGATGATTACAACAGCATTTTTCCAGAAATAACAAGGAAGGAATAAAACAAGTCTAGGCAGAAAAAAGGAACAGGGAGTTCTGATTTTTTTTTTTTTTTTTTTTTTTTTTTTTTAATTTTTTCTCCTTGTTTACTCTAGTTCTTTTGTATCGGGCACATTGCCTTCTGGGAAGAAAAGCCAGAGAGGAAGCCAGGCCCTTGGGGGCCAAGAGGGAAGCAGAAAGCATGCCTGCCTTGGCATTATCATGGGTGCAACCACGGGCGGTTTCACCTCTTTTCAAATCAAATGGCGAAATTTTGATCCTTTGTTCTTTTGCTCTAAACTGACAATATTTGAGAAAAAGTTGTTTGTTTTAAAAAGAGTCCATGAAAAGGCCCTGTTGCCTTGTGAAGTGTCTACTTCTGCCCAGTGAACGTTACACTGATGTGAATCTGAGGAAAGAATCACTCCATTTATCCTTTGCTGGTAAGAGAATTCTTAGTTGGGAAGACTCTTTTGGTCTAATAGATGGATACAGAGCAAAGGGACGGTTAGAAATTTGTCAGCAGTATTAATATTGCTGGCAGGTGAATTAGATAAAAACAGAGTTTCACTGGTCACGCTGAGAAACTACACGTTACTTCAACTACGTGGAAGCTGGAAGCTGACCTTTACGATAACAACACATTTTGCAAACAAAACTGAAAAGCTTTTTCCAAGCACCCCAGTGGAAATCGTGCTGCTTTCTACTTTTGCCAACCTCTGTTCAAACGAGTCGGGGCAAGCGTCAAGCGATAGATCCCTGTACAAATGAAGCTGCAGGATGGGGCAGGCTCAGTGGATATCAAATATAGAGAGAGCAAAGCAGGGCGAATGTATCAAATGTATCTCTCTGGAAGAGCCCACACTTGGGTGCATGACTTCTGGTGATGCTGGGACTTGACCAGTCCTTCTGATCCTGGGCTGGCATCGGTCTGCCTTTGTGGTCTACACTTTCTTCTAAGCCTGCGTGCTACGGATCCTTTATCAGGACCTTCTTGATATTCAAACCAACTCTTGCTTCACTTAGTTTGTTAAGTTATTGTCTGCTTGGACCTCACAATGAACACACCTTGCTGTACAAGAATAGGACAAGGTTCCGAGCCCAAAGAATGGGGATCATGGCGGAAACGCAGTGGCAGCTTCCCACCTGCAGAGTCTGTTGGCTACACTGCAGCCTGCACAACTGCTCAGGTCACGTGGTGGTTCAGAGCTGTCCCAAGGCTTCCATTGCAGTGAGGGGAGAGGCCAGATGCTGGACCAGAGTTCTACGGCATCTGAGCCCTGGCGGCCCCGCCAACCTCAGCCCCAGCACACTCACCCGCACTGCACTTCAGCCACTCGCGCCCTCTCAGTCTGCACAGGTGTCCTCATAAACCTTTCCTTTCTGCATTGTTCTTGCCTGGGACCCTTGTCACTAAGATAGCCCAAGGCTTCCTGCATCCAAGGCCAGGCCTCCTTGGCCAACCCCCTGCAGCAGCCACTCACTCACTATCAGTCACAAACCCTATTTGGGAAGATGTCATCTCCATCCGAAACGGTACTCCTCACTTGTCTGCACATGTATTCATTGAGTGTGAGAACCACCTCCACCACTCCCCGCCCCACTCCAGGTAAAGCCTCACAGAATCAGAGACCTCCTTCCCCCATCTTCATTTAGTTTTCCCAGTGCATAGCGAGGGCCCAGGCCTGGCCTGTAATGCCTGCTTGAGAAATAACTGTTTAGCCACCAAACATAGAAAAAAAGGGAAAGGAAAGAGCCAAAATAATACAGCATGGCAAGACTGTTCCTATTTTTTTGTTTTTGTTTTTTTGCATTCTGGGTTTGTTCACATTTCTTTTTACTATAACAGTTTTATTATAATTCATATATCAGACAATTCACCCCTGTGAAGTGCGCGATTCAATGGCTTTTGTTACACCCACAGAATTGCATGATGATCACCACAATCAATTTTAGAACATTTTCATCCCCTTAAAAAAAAATCCCATAGCTTTTAGCAGACAGTTCCTATTTCCCCCCACCTCCCCTCCCAGCCCCTGTCCTAGGTAACCACCAAACTGCTTCTGGTTTCTCTGTGCTGTTTTTAAGTCTCCATAGTACCTGTTGGTATGAGGACACGGGCAGGCCCTGCAGGATCCGTGGACAGCGTCCCCATAGTGACCCTCCTTGCAGCGCTCACAGTGGTCCCCAGCTGTGTTGTGCTGACAGTTCTAGGAACAGGTGAACAGCACAGGCACTTTCATTACTCTTGACATCGCGTTAATCTTACCTACACAGGGTTCAAGTCCTCTACCTTAGACCCATATCAGTTCCATTAACCATGTAGTTTTCCTGTCTACCTAATGGTTATTGGTACTCAAGAAAAAGGTATAAGCTCCCCTCCCATCAGTTACACGTGCATGATGGTAGGAGTGTGGCGTGGTGGGGGCAGACCAGCAGGGCTCACATCCTCTCTAATACCCTGTGGCTGTGGAATCCTGGGACAAGTTCCTTTCCCTCTCTGTGCTCTGTTGTTTTTTCCATCAATTTTACTGATGCATGATTTACATATAGTTGTAATTTTCTTAAAGTGGACAGTTAGAGTAATGCCCACTTTCCAAGGCTGTTGGGAGGATTTTTTAAAAGTGTAGCAGCCCCGTAGGAAAAAAGTAGATTCTTTCCTCTCCTCCCCTTAGAATTGCTTCTAGGAAAATCACCATAATTTTACTTCATAGTTTACATAACAATGATATACTGAAGACCAATAAAAGAGAAATGTATTTAATACACAGAATTTGTTAAAACAAGAAATAAAAAGTTGTATAGTATCTGAAGAAAGCATTCAACTAATTCCAATATCCCAAAGAAGCAAGAAATTAATTTTATCTAAGTTTTTTATTTATGGAAATCTGATTAGTTTCATGTCAACGTCAAATCGAAGTTGTTCTTCAGCAAATTAGTCATATGATACAACTCTGCCACTGAGACACCAATGTGGTGGTTCATGCCTGTAATCCCAGCACTCTGGGAGGCCAAGGCGAGTGGATTGCTCGAGCTCAGGAGTTCCAGACCAGCCTGAGCAAGAGTGAGATCCCATATCTACTAAACATAGAAAAATGAGCTAGGTGTTGTGGCTGGCACCTGTAGTCCCAGCTACTCAGGAGGCTGCAGCAAGAAGATCTCTTGAGCCAAAGAGATTGAGGTTGCTGTGAGCTGTGATGTCACAGCACCCTACCTGGAGTGACAGAGTGAGACTGTCTCAAAAAAAAAAAAAAAAGACAAAGTCTAGTGGAATAGATCGAATTTGTTTAGTTTGTGGTATATGTGAAACTTAGTAAATGTAGAATGTAAATGTCTTAGCACAATAACTAAAAAAACACCAGGAAGGCTATGTCAACCAGTGTGATGAAAATGTGTCAAACGGTTTATGAAGCTAGTGTATGATGCCCCATGATCATATCAATGTACACAGATATGATTTAATAAAAAATAAAAATAAATAAATAAATAAAAACATGCTTACATGTTTTACTGCTGAATGCAGATGTAGTGCTATGGTAGGAAACTCGGTGGGTGTGCATTTTAAAATAATGCCTGAAGCTAGGCTGGGGAAAAGCAGTTTACATACATATCACAAGGGCTCACGGTTTGTTCACAATGGAAGAGATGGCCCTTCAATCATAGATGTAATCGGCTTGTTCCATTGAACAAACCCATACTTCACAGACATCTGAGTAACTGAAAATTGCACAAAACACCAAGATGTCAAAATGTCCTTTTATTATTTCTTTCCTTTTGTATTTTTTTTTCTGGATCTAAAATCATGCTGTAAACACAGGAGATTTGTAAGCATTTCCAGAAATGTGGAAGGCCCTTAAAGTAGAATGCTGCTTACATGTTTACATCACTGGAAAGCTCACCCCTGTCTGGACTTCCGCCTTCCTTCCTCACGTCTCCCTGCAGGGGGGAGTCTCCTGAGGTGTGGACCCTGGGAATAGCCCTCCCTGCAGTTTGCCAGCCCCCCGGCGAGGCCTCTCAGGAGTGTTGGAGGACACCTGCAGCTTCCCTCATCCCTTCCTGTGCTCGGCTGCCCTGACTCTCTTGTAAACATTGGCCTTTTGGTACCAATTATTTATGTTTTCATTTTAGTTTTCATTCTCTTTTAATCCAAATGACAATTTTAAAGAAGAACATGCCTGGATAGAGATGTCCTGTGGGTCTCCTTAGCTCTGAGGCTGAGAACATCGGGAACAAGAACACAGAGAAACAAGAATTGAGGTGAGGACACCTGGACCCTGCTAAAAACACTGTGGACACTGGGGCCCCACAGGTCAGGGAAAGGGTCCCGGAAGGGACTCATAACCCTGTTGTTTGGCAAAGTCCTACTGTAAGAATGTCTGAAATGCCCATTTGCCTCTGAGGGAAGGGATATCCTGGAAGCCATCTTCATCAGTCTTGCGGACTGAGGCATCTTCCAATAAAGTTTCCTGGCGTTTCATTGTGAGTGAATGGAAGGCCAACTTGACATTTAGAACTGGCTCAGTGATAAGATAAATATTTATTTTTAATTAAAGCATCTACCCGTGTTACACACAACATACACACAACAAATTATCACATAGGAATACTATCAAACTGAAAAATAATATTTCCTAATGCTTTTTTTGAACTTACAAGGTTGCGATTCAACAACATATTCTATCAGGAGGATCTGTACAACAACTTCCTGTTCTGACCTGTTGCATCTTGCTGAGGAAACAGATGCCTGGGCCATGGTGAACTAGCTTAATACAGTTTAAGGACTCAAATAGCTGAAATGCACTCTAGCTACACACTGTAAAGGAAATCTGTGCCAGGGAGTACACAGTAGAACCTCTGTAAGTCGGCCACACAAGGGACTGTAACAACCTGGTCAACATACAGAGGTGGTCAGCATAAGGAACTAGGCCTACTGCATTGATACGTACATGTGGTGCATGTCTGGCCCATGCAGATTACATTCACTTAAGTAGGTGGTCGATGTAGGGAGGTGATCAACTATGGAGGCTCTATGGTATACCCAAAGGAGCACAACACGAGTGGGGTTTTGCATCCCTGGGAGTACTGAGGTTATTTCTTCCCTAGAAACTGTCTGTTCTCCTAACAAGGGAGGCCCTGGCTGCGGGGAAGAACTCTGATGAAAGGGGACGAAAGAAGCAGAATATGTAAAAACGGATGCAAAGAAAATGTCTTAAGTAACTACAGTAGAATCTCCATAGCTGACCCCCTCCCTACACTGACCACCAACTTCAGTTGACTTATTTTCATAGACTGGACATGCACCACTTGTTATGATCAGTACAGTAGGCCTAGTTCCTCCACCTGCATATGTGCCAGTTTCTGGCAGTCCCTTGGTTCATTAGTTTACAGAGGTTCTACTGTAATTTCACGGAGGGGAATTTTATAAAATATTCCAAAGTAAGATCCATTGTCCAGTGAGTAAGCTATAGCTATCAAGGCCTACACGGAGAACTTGAAGAAAAGAAAATCAGTACAGGGCGGAGCCCAGGAGGCAGTGAGGAGGGGAGCAGTGAGGTGGCGCTTTCCTGTCCCAATGTCTGCCTGCCCCAAGCCCCTCTGTGTCTTTCTGTCCTGGTATAGTGGCGTCTATGTCAGACGGACTGCATGGGAGCCTTAGGCCTTTCTCAGCATCCTTCTCCCCTGCTGTGCTCCTGAGTTACTGCTCCCTGATGCTATCTTTCTGCCACCCCAACAAAACTGGGGCCCAAACTCACCCCTCTGATTCATCATATCCTCACAAGTGCCGATCCCCTAGTCTACCTGTTGATATCTTTTAATGAAGCATTCAAAGATAATTTAATTTAATTGTTGAGACAGGCATTCGCTTCTGATGATGCATGTTAAAATGAGGGGAAAACGAAATGTAAACTAACGCAGTCTGATAAGGCTGGAGTCTCTTACTTTTATGCAGCCACCTCTATGTAGGGCTTGGGAGCAGATGTGTCACTGACGTCTCCAGGCATAGTAGGGGAAAGTGGGGAGAAACAGATTGCCTGCTGGCAGCATCAGAGTATCAATTTACTCACAATACATATTCCTGAGGCATCCTGACATCGATTTGAGTGTCCGTTGCAATCGCAGGGAACACATCTTCCGGTATACAAGCCTTTGTTATGTCGATAGTATCCCGGGCTACAACCCTGTTTTGCAAACAAAGTGTTTAATAAAAAAAAAAAAAAAAAAAAAAAAAAAAAAAAAAAAAAAACCATATCAGTTGATAGAGAGATTTTT
>CAUYPK010007161.1:0-25466 GCA_963574355.1 Loris lydekkerianus | reverse complement strand
ATTCTGTTTGTTAGGATCTTGTTGAATATTTTTGCATCTATATTCATTAGTGATATTGGTCTATAATTTTCTTATTGGGTCTTTTCCTGGTTTGGGGATCAGGGTGATGTTTGCTTCATAGAACGTGTTGGGTAGTCTTCCTTCTTTTTCTACATTTTGGAACAGGTTGAGTAATATAGGTGCTAATTCCTCTTTAATGGTTTGGTAGAATTCTGAAGCCATCTGGTCCCAGGCTTTTCTTTTTAGGGAGGTTTTGTATGGTTGATGCTATTTCAGAACTTGATATAGGCCTGTTCAACATTTGCACTTGATTCTGGCTAAGTCTTTTAACGTGACATGCTTCCAAGTATTGGTCAATTTCCTTCAGATTTTCATATTTTTGAGAATAAAGTTTCTGATAATATTCATTAAGGATTTTTTGAATTTCTGAGGAGTCTGTTGTTATTTCATCTTTGTCGTTTCTGACTGATGAGATTAGAGATTTTACTCTTTTTTTTTTTCCTGGTTAGGTTAGCCAAAGGTTTATCTATTTTACTGACCTTTTCAGAAAACCAACTTGATTTACTGATCTGTTGTATAATTCTTTTGTTTTCAATTTCATTTAATTCTGCTCTAATTTTGGTTATTTCTTTTCTTCTACTGGGTTTGGGATTGGAATGTTCTTCCTTTTCCAGTTGCTTGAGATATCCCATTAAGTTGTTAACTTCCTCTCTTTCCGTTTTCTTGAGGAAGGCTTGCAATGCTATAAATTTCCCTCTTAGGACTGCCTTTGTGGTATTCCAGAGGTTCTGATAATTCGTGTCTTCATTGTCGTTTTGTTCCAAAAATTTGGCAATTTCCTTCTTAATATCATGTCTGACCCAGCTATCATTCAGCTTAAGGTTATTTAACTTACATGTTTTTGTATGAATATGCAGATCCCTGTGGTTACTGAGTTCAACTTTTATTCCATGGTGGTCTGAGAAGATGCAAGGAATAAGTTCTATTCTTTAAATTTACTGAGGTTAAACTTGTGACCTAAGATGTGATCAATTTTGGAGTATGTTTCATGTGCTGATGAGAATTATGTGTATTCAGTTTTGTTGGGATGATATGTTCTGTAGATGTCTGCTAAATCCAAATGTTGGATGGTTAGGTTTATATCCAAAATTTTTTTCTCAGCTTCTTATTGGAGGATCGATCCAACACTGCCAAAGGAGTGTTGAAATATCCAAATATTATGGAGCTGGAAGAAATCAAGTTGCTCATGTCTGTTAGAGTTTCTCTTATAAATTAAGGCGCATTCTGGTTGGGTGCATAGATATTAATAAAGTCATCATATTGAGTATTACCCTTAACAAATATGAAGTGACCATTCTTGTCCTTCCTTACTTTTGTTGGTTTAAAGCCTATTGTATCTACAAATAGAATTGCAACACCTGCTTTTTTCTGATTACCATTCACCTGAAATATGGGTGACCATCCTTTCACCCTGAGTTTATATTTGTCTTTTAAGGTAAGATGCAACTCTTGTATGCAGCAGATATCTGGCCTGAGTTTTTGTAACCAGTTAGCTAACCTGTGCCTCTTTAGAGGACAGTTTAAGCCTTTCATATTAATGGAGAATATTGATAAGTCTGGTAAAATTTTGGGTATCGAGATTTTCGAAAGTCCAGGGGACATTTTTAATCCTTTCACCACTCTGGAAGTTGGAGTTTGATCAAAAGTTTCTGGGTGGGTTTACTTTTGTGGTAGAGGATTGGGCTGGTCATTATGGAGGATAGGTCTGAGAATATCCTGGAGAGCTGGTTTGGTTATGGCAAATTTCTTCAACATATGAATGTCATTAAAGTATTTAATTTATCCATCATAAATGAAACTCACTTTAGCTGGATACAGGATCTGGGTTTGAAAGTTATTTTGCTTTAGGAGATTAAAAGTTGATGACCACCCTCTTCTGGCTTGCAAAGTTTCAGCAGAGAGATCTTCAGTCATTCTAATATTCTTCCCTTTGTAGGTAATGGATTTCTTACATGTGGCTACTTTCAGAATTTTCTCCTTCATATTAACTTAGTGAAGTTAATTATGATATGCCTGGGGGATGTCTTATTTGGATTGACTTGTGCTGGGGTTCTGAAACTGTCTGCTATCTGAATTTCAGAATCTCTTGGCATGTCTGAAAAATTCTGTTTCATAATTTCATGGAGAAGGGCCTCTGCACCTTGCGAGGCCACTTCGTCACTTTCAGGGATTCCAATGAGGTGAATATTAGCCTTCTTCGAATTATCCCAAAGCTCTCTGAGAGAATGATTCGTTTTTGCTCTCCATGTCTCTTCCTCTTTGAGAGTTTGGGAGCATTCAAAGGCTTTGTCTTCAATGTCAGTAATCCTTTCTTCTGCTTGCTCCACTCTGCTACTGAGGGATTCTACTGTATTTTTTAAATCTTTGAGGGCTGCAAATTCTTGCTTCAATGTATCAAAATCTTTGGTGGTTTTGTCTTTAAATTCATTAAACTCTTGAGACAACTTTTGAATTTTTCCTCAAATTTATAATTCTGACCTTTAAATTGCTGGTCAAATTTCTAATTTCAAATTTTCCTCCATTTTATGAATGTTGTTTGCAATCCAAATTCTGAATTTGATTTCTGACATCTCGGCCAGCTGTTTATGAATGGTATTTTTTGTTGTTGTTGTTAATGAATGGTATCTTCAGTTACATCTGCCATATCTTCCCTTGGTGGTGTTGATCTCTTCTGGTTATTCATGTTACCAGAGTTTTTCCACTGACCCGCCCCATGATTGTTTTACACTGTTTGATTTTTCCCCTGGAGCTTTGTCGAGGACCCATACAGTGCTATGGCCTGAGAAACTGGGGCCCTGTTTTTTGTGGTGGGGCTACGTGGTTCTGTGTTGTTTTCAGCTGGTCTCTATTTGACACTAGTGAAACAGTTACTCTGGGTTGAAGTCTCAGCTGTGGAGAAATACCAGCAATTAAGTCACCCTGCCCCCCCATAGGCGACAATTGGAAAAGGAAAATCAAACCTTCCTACAACCATGCACCCAGGGCACCACCTGAATAGTCCTTGGGCAATTGGCTAAGTTCAAAAGGTCCAAATCAATTGTCTCAGTCAGTACCTGTCTCAGGTGCAAGAGTTTAAAAGGTCTCTGGCAACTGGATCGCAGGGGTCTGGTGACTACTCAGAAATGGCTTGCTCCAGTGCTCTGTGGAGTCAGGAGGACCCACCCAACAAATGGATCAGTCTGGGAAGGTTGATGCCTCCTTCCCCACCTTGCACCTTTGTCACACCTAGTCGCTGATAGTCCTTCAGGGCTTTGACCCAGTTACCTGTAGTGAACAGATACTCCAGGGGTTTGCACCTGCCTGAATCACAAGGATATGTATTTCTGCTCAGCCAGGGTGCTGCACTCTGCCTCTGTCTATCATGGGGAGGTGAGGCCTGACAACCTTGTGTGCTTGATGGAGGCTGGGGCGTGTTCATTCAGTTCCAGCCCTGCCCCTCCTTGATGTTACTGACAGAACAGAACAGAACAACTTTGCGGGAATTAGTTTCTGTCCCTGCTAAATTCCCTTGCAGAAGAGAAGCTGTTTTGAGTTCTCAGAGCCTGCACCTTAGGCCTTCTCTTTGCTCCTGCAGGTTTGTATTCAGTTACCTAACAGTTCTAGCCTCTTGTCTTCTTTTGTCTATAGGCTGATGATCCCCTGAGGGCCAGGTGTGTCTTAGGCGCAGTAAAGTGGTCCTCTGGGTCAGCCCTGCCCTGGGAACTTCCTGGCTCTGCGCATCCATTTCTAGTCCCCACACTCAACCCAGGCTGGTACCGCCTCAGGCAAACCCTTTACTCACGGGGCCTGTGTTTCCGTCCCAGATCTGTTCCGTGGTGGTTGCCACCTGAGCAGATGCCTGGCCTCCTCTGGTTTCCCAGGGAGACAGGGGGTGTGGCTTCAGAATATCTGGGAGTGAGCCCTATTGTTGCCAAAAGACTGCTGCTGCTCTGTGCCTCGGGGCACCACTGCTCCGGTGTGGTTCCCTTTCAGCTTACCGTCCTATCCTCACTTCAATGCCCCAGAGTCAGCACTGACCAGCTGCAGTTTAGGCCCTGTACGCACCTCTTGAGAAGTCAGCCAAGAATCTGGATGCCTGTGGGACAGGCCTCCAGACCTCTGAGTGAGAGTGGAGGGGTGTGCTGGGAGCTCAGAGTTGCAGGTAGAGAATATATGCAGTTTTATACAGTTTTATGCCTGGCAGGAGAACGCAGTGGCACCCTAGGAGGGGAAGTAGTTCCAGTTTTTAGAGGGTCTCTCCTGTGGAGTGTAGTGGGAGGACCTTTGAACTCTGCTTGTTTGTTTGTGGGGCACTCTGAGCCATTCTCTCGGGGGAGGGGACTCCCGTCTGCTTGGTGATGGATTTTGTACCTTTTGTTTGTATCCTTGTGGTTGCAACTTGCCTCAGCGTGGTTGATGTGCATTCTTCAACCTTCTCTTTTGGTGCAGCTCTAATCCACCAGGTACTTGCTAAATTTCTGTCGTTTAACTCTCCTTCTGGACGGGAGCCTCTGTGGAAAGCTGGCTTCAGTCAGCCATCTTATCTCTGCCCCATAAAGTCCCTCTTATAATTGTGTCCCTCCCCCAAAAGGTATAGTTGCTTTAAATTTTTAATTGCATTTTAGCTTTCATCCAATTTTATGAGATGTGTAAAAATTTCCATTTTACGTATGACAAAGGCAACAATCACGTTAATAAGCTGTCCAAAGCCAGTAACTGGCTTAAACCCAGGTTTTTCAGACTCAGCTTTTCTCCCTGCACCACACCACATATCCATTTCCTTCAACAGGGTTCGAGTGGCTTGAAGTGAAGTTTGTCTTGACATTTTTCGTCCTTGACTTCTGTGCCCTGCCCCTGGGCCTGCATCTCCTCCCCTTCACTTTCCAGGGTAGCTCAATCTTCCCTGAGTTTCCTCACTGGCAGATCCATCCAAATTTACTTCACCCTCTCTCCCCTAAATGCCGCCTAATTAAAAATTGCCTGCTTTTCATCATTACCCCTAGGTGAAATGTTTGGATTCCTTTGGATAGATGAGTTGAGTGCTCAGAGGAAAACAGTTAGATGAAATTGATTGACAATTAGTTTGATGATATTGGAGTCTTAACCATTTCAAAAGCATTTTTTTGGATTTTGCCTGCAGCCTTCTTTAGCAGACAGCTGGCTCAGGAAGAGCCCTCATTGATGGACACTGCACTCATACTATCACATGGGGTGCTGTGAAACACAATTCCTGCAGAGACCAGGAGTGTGCAGCCAGGAGAGCAACAATTAGAATTCTCTCAGAACCCAGGGAAAGCATGACCTTTTAAATACAGGTTCAAAGAAGACATAAAAGAGATGAACAATTTGGTCTAGTAGCTTTGGAAACCCTTAACAGCTGGTTATCCCCAACTAAACCCCTGGATGGTCTGGGGAACCACCCTGATGTCCCGTGAGGTGGATGGAACCACCAGATGCTCCTGCCTGACCCCTGTTTGGCTCCTCTCACAGTTATAGTGAAGCTGCTACAGATTGCTCCACAGCTGACCAACCGGCATCACCAATCTGTCAAAATTCATCTCCATCATTCAAAGTCTCGCCATCCTCTGTAGGGGGTGAACCCAGAGATGACCTTGGTGGGACAAGGTCAGCCCTTGTACAGGTCAGTTGTAAACTGACTATACTTTGGAGAAGCTTATGGAAGGAGGATAAGCAAAATTAGACTCAGGTTTTGAAGGGGTGCTGGTCAGATATGTGCCTCAGTTTAGGTTTGTCTGATATCTTTCTTATGATTAGGCTGTCTATGAGGGCTTTTGGGGAGAAAGGGACCACAGATGTAAAGTGCTATTTTCATCATATCCTCCCAGGGTACATAACATCAATGTGACTTGACATTAACCTGGATCACCAGGCTGAGGTAGCATTTGTCAGGTTTCCTCCCCATCTCCTTTCCATACTGTACTTTTAGAAACTAAGTCACTAAGTGTAGCATACACTTACAGGATGAGGAATTATGCTCCACTTCTCAAAGGTGGAATATTTGCACGTATAGCTAGAATTCTTCAGTATGGGAGTTTTGTCTTCTCTCCAGTATATTTATTCATTCATTCAATCACTTATGTACGTCCACATCAACTCATGGATATTGATTTTTCACTTTGGGCTATGTATTATTATTATCTCAAACTCTCCCAGCTTGGCCACTGTGCATCCTTTCCATTGCCTCCTGAATCCCTTTGACATTTAAGTCAAATGTCCCATCGTTTTGTCTTTTGAGCACTTTCTCACTTTTCTGGTACTATACAACGTCCCTGGCTCATCTTGGACATTCCCAGACCCAGTCCTAGAATCAATACTTTCTCTAAGGAGTCCCCATTCATTTTATTGGAAATGGTATTAAAAAGCAAGATCTGGGCATTGGTATAGTTTATATTTTAATTTTGTAGAAATATAAAGAATTCAGGAAAACTTACATGCTTAAAATGGATTAACTCAGTGCCCATTTTATTACAGCCACAACTGTGCAAAAAATTTGTCTACCCTATTAGTATATGCCTGGCCAGGCATCCATTACTGTGGAAGGATGTACAAGGGCAGGAGCGGTGGTGAGGGGAATGGAAGCTGGCTGGAGAGGAGGCTTGCTTTGATTGCAGGCTCTCACCCTCTCTGAATGCCATCAGTGTATGTGTTCTATTACTTAAGACAGAGGTCAAAATACAGGAGCTGGAGGGGGAACCTGGGGGCTGAATGGGAGCTATCTAGTTCCCACACTGTCTCTTTGCATTCTCCTCTGGGTTTTAGTTTTCTTTTCTTCCTCCCTTCCTTTAAGAGTATGTGCTGAATTCATGAGGTCGGTCTGTATTTGTGCAGCCACTGTGTAGTAATGTGAAGATAATCATGAGGGATCTGGCCTAAAAGATACCCACCCTTTTGTTCAGGTGACCAGGTGGCCTGTAGGAAACCAAGGGCTGCTGTACGACCGGAGCTGGATGGTTGTGAATCACAATGGTGCTTGCCTGACTCAGAAGCAAGAGCCACGGCTCTGTCTGATCCAGCCCTTCATCGACCTACAGCAGAAGGTCATGGTCATCAAAGCTAAAGGTGGGAAGACAGCTTCATTTTCACCCAGCAGCTCTCAAAAGCAGCTTTCATACTTATATGAAAGTAAAATAAGGGCTTTCTTCTATGAAAAAAATAAAATAATTCTAAAATAAGCAAAATAATATTTAGGAGAGACAACAAAGAGTTTGTCCTTTGGTTTAGGGAAATTCTGGGGAAAGGTAAAGCTCTGACAGCCCAGTCAGAAAGTAAAGAGGTATAAACTTTATGTGAATTATATTATGTCCTTTTTTACTTAGATCACTTTTATTTTCTTCACTCATCATATATGTACTTCAGGCTTTAATTCTTTCTTGCTGATTTTTATAATGAATGATCTAACGTACAGAGAAGTATAGACCAGCTCTGTTCAGTAGAATTTTCTGTGATGATGGAAATGTTCAATATATACGTTGCTCAATTTGGTAGCTACTAGTTGTAAGTGACTTTGCGCACTTGAAATAATGTCTAATGGGACAGTAGAGCTGAAATTTAAATTTTATTTAATTTTATGACTTTATATAACTACATGTAACTAGTGGCTATACTGTTGGACAGCATAGGTATAGAGCATAATACACAATTATAGCATTCAGTTTTAACAAATCTTAACATTTGGCCTCATTTCCTTCAGCTCTTGCTTTTCCTCCTCTACTCCTTTTCCTTTTTCTTTTTTAAAAGAAATAAAAACAATTGAAGATAATAGCTAAAGTTCCTTGTGTACATCTCTGAGTCTCACTTTTCCTCCTTCCCACCCTGCCTACCATTTGTAGAATATTACAGTTTTGCCCCTAACTTGTAGCTGTATTTTTGTGATATATCACATTTTCATATATTTGTGATTGTGTTTGTTGGCTGTAAGTGTTCTGTTCTCTTCCAGTGATTTATTTTCCCTTGAACCAAGAGGCCAGTGTTATTACTAGAGCTATAGAATTTGTCTTGATTCTCATTCTTCTAAATTCTCTAGGTTATTCTTGGTCTTTTTTTTTTTTTTTTTTTTTTTTTAGACTAGTTGAGTATAGTAGTGAGAAGGGGGTATTGTTAGTCTTTTTCTCCTATATGAATTTTATCAAATGTGCATATTTGTGTAGCCATCCCTACAATCAAAACACAAAGCAGTTTCATCACCAAAAGCATAGGCAACAAAAACAAAATATACAAGTGGGACTATATCAAACTAAAAAGCTTTTACACAGCAAAGAAAACAACCAACCGAGTGAAAAGGCTATGTGGAATGGGAGAAAATATTTGCAAACCATATATCTGAAAAAAAATTTTAATCTCCAAATTAAACAAGGAACTCCTACAACTCAATAGTAAATCAAACAAACAAAAAATTCTAGTGACCTGATTTAAAAATGGGCTAAGGACTTGAGTAGACATTTCTCCAAATAAGATATACAAATGGTCAATAGGTATAGGAAAAATTCTTAACATCACTATTCATCAGAGAAATGCAAATTAAAAGCAAAATGAGATATCATTTCACGTTTGTCAGGATAGCTATTATAAAAAAAACAACAACAGAAGACAACAAGTGTTGGCAAGGATATGGAGCAATTTGAATCCTTGCAAACTCTTGGTGGGTATGCAAAATGGTGTAGTCACTATGAAAAACAGTATTGACATTCCTCAAAAAATTAAAAATAGAACTATCATATGATCTAGCAATTTCACTTTAGAGTATTTATCCAAAAGAATTTAAATCATAATAATGAAGAGATATTAGAACTCCCATGTTCCTTGTAGCACTATTTCCAATAGCCAAGATATAAATATAATTTAAATGGCCATAATAGATAAATGGATAATGTAAATGTGGTATGTACATGGCATACTATTCAGTCTTTCAAAAGATGGACATTCTGCAATATGTGACAACCTGGATGAATCTAGAAGACATTAAAGAGAGAAATAAGCTAGTCACAGAAAGACAATTACTGCATGATTTCACTTATGTGATGTATCTAAATAGTTAAATTCATAGAATCAAAGAATAGAATGGTGATTTCCAGGGACTGAGCAGGTAGGGAAATGGGGAGTTGCTAACCAATAGGCTTATAAAGTTCAGGCAAACAAGATGAATAAGCTCTGGAGACCTGCTGTACGACATTGTACCTATAGTTGATGACTGTACAAGAATTTGTTAGGAGACTAGATCTCATGTTAAGTGTTCTTACTACAATAAAATACAATATTTTTTAAAAAAAGATATTTGCCTATTTACATAGAATGTGCATGAAAATTTCCAGATCAGTTAATAAAACTAGCAGGAGATCAGACAAGCCACTGGATGAAACAGTGATATATAAAAATCAGTAGTGATTCTACATGGCATTAATAACCAATTAATATACTTAATAGAAAAATATATAGTATCAAAATACTTCAGCAAATTATTATACAGTTGACATATGAATAATGCAGAGTTTAGGGGCACCAGCTTAAGGGGAAAATACATGTTCCTGACCAGTGTCTGAAATACTGTGCTAGCCTGGAGTGCTCAGCAAAACTGTTACAAGTAGACTAGGCAGGAACCAAGATAATTGCTGGGGTTTGGGGAAGAAAGTGCACTTTCTTGGGTGCCTCAGCACTTTCTTGCCCTGAAACAGCCAGCTCAAACTGACCCTGACTGGTTTAGAGGTGATTTGATTGTCCTATATTGCCTTTTAGCTGATTATAATACTAGAGCCCCCACCTAGTTTTAGAGTACAATCTGATGACAGTACTGCAAAGATACATTGTAAAATCTTTACATGTAAAGAGATGTAAAGCAATCACAGGGTGGGCAGAGGCAGAAGTTGCTAGAAGCCGCTCCTGTGGAGACATTCCTGTGCCACCCAGGAGCAAGTGCCCCAATAAGTAACCTCTAATAAACTCGTCTAATTCGCCAAGCTGGACCTGTCAGATCGTTCTTTGATCCCTCAGTTCCCTCTCAGTTTGGGGTGTGGGGTGAGGAGACAGAGGAGGGGTGGTTTGGGTGAGGGATGAGAGCTGGGTTCTGTCCAACCACTGTTAGAGCAGGAAACTGCAGTGGCTCTTGGGAAAGAACATTCTGTTGAGAGGTTTTTGATTACTGATTCAATCTCTGCACTAGTTATAGGTCTGTTCACATTTTACCTCCTAATGCTTAGCTTGGTAGGTTATAAGCTTCTGGGGATTTATCCATCTCTTCTAGGTATTCTACTTGATGAATAATTTTTCATAGTAGTCTATTGTGACATTTTATTTTCAGGGCATTAGTTGTATAGTATCTGTTCTTTAATTTCTAGTTTTATTTATTTGAGCTTTGTATTTTTCAAAGTTTAGAAACTAAGAAATTTCTGACAATTTTATTTTCAATGAACCAACTTAGTTTTGTTAACTTTATAAAAACTGTTTTTCTTTTCTGTTTTATATGCCATTTATTTCTGCTCTAACCTTTGTTGTTTTTTTCCTTCTACTAGCTGTGTTTGTTTTTTGGTCGTTGTAGTAGAAAATTAGGTTGTTTGAGATTTTTCTTCTTCTTTTTTTAACTATAGGTATAGGTGTTTATTGTCATGAACTTTCCTTGTAAGTATTGCTTTTTCTGCATTCCATGAGTTTTAGTATCTTGTGTTTTTGTTTGTCTCAGATATTTGTAAAAGGTGAAAGATTTATGAGATTTGAAGAGAAACCAGAGTATGTCTCAGATATTTGTAATTTCTTTTTTGTTTCTTTTTGACCCAGGGCTTGTTTCAGAGTGTGTTGTTTTCATTTTTACATGTTTGTAAAATTTCCAATTTTCCTTCTGTTGATTTCTACTTTCATTCCATTGTGGTCATGAAAGATACTTGGTATTATTTCAGTCTTCCTAAATTTTTTTAGACTTGTTTTGTGACCCAACATGCAATCTATCCTAGAGAAAGATCTGTGTGTGCTCGAGAAGAATGTGTATTCTTCTGCTGTTGGGTGGAATGTTCTGTGTGTGTTTATTAAGTCCATTTAGTCTATACTGTTCTTCAAATCCTCTTTTTCCTTATTGATCTTCTGTTTAGACATTCCATCTATTCTTGAAAGTAGGGTATTGTAGTCTTCTACTATTACTGTATTGCTATTTCTCCCTTCAATTCTGTCAATGTTTGCTTTGTGTTTTTAAGTGCTCTGGTGTTAGATATGTATATATTTATCATCATTATATCTTCCTGGTGGATTGACCCTTTTAATCATTATGAAGTATCCTTCTTTATCTCTTGTGACAATTTTTGGCTTAAAACTATCTAAGTATAACCAGCCCCTACTCTGTTTTGGTTATCATTTGTATGAAATGGTATCTTTTCCATCCCTTTACTTTCAGCCTGTGTGTATCCTTAAACCTAAAGTGAGTTTCTTATAGACAGCGTATAGTTGGGGCTTGCTTTTTTTTTTATCCATTTGGCCCCCTCCAAGTCTTTTGATTGAAGAGTTTAATTCATTTACATTTACAGTATTTATTGATAAGAAAGGATTTACTGTTGTCATTTTGCTAGTTGTTTTCTGTTAGTCTTGTACTTCTTTTGTCTGTCTTTTTATCACTTGCTGTCTTCCTTTGTGTTTTGTTGATAGTTTGTATTGATTTGTTTTGTTTTGAGACAGTGTCTCATTCTGTCATCCTGGGTAGAGTGCTATTTAGTCACATCTCACAGCAACCTTAAACTCCTGGGTTTGAGCAATCCTCTTGCCTCAGCCTCCGAGTAGCTGGACTACAGGTGCCCACCATAACACCCACCTTGTTTTTCTATTTTTAGTAGAGACAAGGTCTTGCTCTTGCTTAGGTTGGTATTGAATTCCTGAGCTCAGGTGATCCATCCACCGCAACCTCCCAGAGTGCTAGGATTATAGGCATGAACCACCATGCTCAGTGATAGTTTGTATTGAAATGCTTTGATTCCTTTTGATTTTTTTTTTTTTTTAACTTCTATAAGGTTTCTTTGTGGGATTATTTTGGGGCTTATAGTTATAAAAGTGTATTTTAAGCTGATAGCAAGTTCAATAACATATAAAAACTCCACACTTCAGTCATTGCCTCCCCATGCTCTCTTTATGTCATGGTTATGATAATTTACATCTATTCCTATTGTGTATCTTTTATAATATTTTATACCTATTTTTAATACTTTTGACTTTTATATTAGAATTAAAAGTTATTTACCAACTACCATTACAATAATGATGATTAATGTAGGAATCCGATTTGATGCTGACTCCTAGGGACTACTGAGAATTGACACTCCATGCTGATATTCTTACAGAATGAGACTTCATGCCTGCCTGTCTACTTCTGAAGGATTTAAGGTAGCTTAGAGAACAATGACCTCAGGACATGGAGTGATCCAGAAATAAAGAAATATTTCAAATTAATTTACCGAGTATTCTAGGGACTAAAAATGTGACTTAACAGGATCTTCTATGACAAACTGCCTCAGTGCACATGGTATTGGTGATACTGAAAATGATGAGAAAAATCTCTGTGTTATGAACAGATTTCCAAAACCTAGCTACTAGCTTAATTTCCAAAACCTAGCTACTAGCTTAATCCAACTAAGTCCCAATGTCATTAAAATTCTTGTGTATTTGATGATAATGAGCTTTTACTTACATAGTTGCTCTTTTTAAAGTTTTTAATTGACATATAATTAGTGTACATACTTATGGGGTACGTATGATATTTTTATAATATATGCAATATGTAATGATTAAATCAGAGTAATTAGTATATCACCTCAAACATTTATTATTTGTTTGTGTTAGAGACATTCAAAATCTTCTCCCTATTTTGAAATATTCAACAGATTACTGTTAATTATAGTCACCTTCTTTGCTATAGAACATTAGCATTTATTCCTCCTATGTAAATGTAATTTTGTACCCTGTTATCCAACCTCTCCTTATTTTTCCTTCCTTCTACTCCTCCCAGTTTCTGATACCCACTATTCTATTCTCTATTTCTATGAGATCAACTGTTTAGATCTCACATGAGTGAAAACATTTGGTATTTGTTTTCCTATGTCTAGCTAATTTCATTTAACATAATGTCCTCCAGGCTTATCTGTGTTGTTGCTACAAACTACAGAAATCCACTCTTTTTTATGACTGAATAATATTCTATTATGTACATATACCACATTTTTAATGTCTGTTCATCCATTGATAGACAAATACATTGATTCAATATTGGCTGTCGTGAATAGTGAATAAACATGGGAGCACAGATATCTCTTCAATATATTGTTTTCTTTTAGTTTGATTGTGTACCTAACGATGGAATTGCTATGGTATTTTTATTTTTAGTTTTTTGAGGAACCTACATAGTGCTTCCTATAATGGCTATATTAATTTACATTCCCACCAACACTGTATAAAAGTTTCCCTTTCTTATCTTCACCAGTATTTGTTTTTGATAATAGTCATTTTAACTGGGGTGAGATAATATCACATTGTGAATTTGGTTTACATTGCTCTAATGATTAGTGATGTTGAGTATTTTTTTCATATACCTGTTCACCATTTGTATGTCTTCTCTTGAGAAATACCTGCTCAGATCCTTTGCCCACTTTTAATGGGATTATTTGGGGTATTTTGCTATTGAGTTCTCTTCCTTTCCTCCTTCCTTCCTTTCCTTCCTTTCCTTTCCTTTTTTTATTTCTTTCTTTCCTTTCTTTCCCCCTCCCCTTCCTTATCTTCCCCTCTCCTCCCTTCCTCCCTCCCTCCTTTCCTTCCTTCCTTCCTTCCTTCCTTCCTTCCTTCCTTCCTTTCTCTCTTTTACCCTGGCTAGAGTGCTGTGGCATCATAGCTCACAGCAACCTCAAACTCTTGGGCTCAAATGATCCTCTTGCCTCAGCCTCCCAAGTAGCTGGGGCTATAGGCACCCACCACGAGGTCCGGTAGTTTTTCTATTTTCAGTAGAGATGGGGTCTTGCTCTTGCTTAGGCTGGTCTTGAACTCCTGAACTCAAGTAGTCCACCCACCTTGGCCTTCCAGAGGAGTAGGATTACAGGCATGAGTCACTATGCCTGGCCTATTTGTGTTTCTTGTATTTTCTGAATATTAATCCCTTGTCAGATGGATAGTTTGTGAATATTTTCTCCTATTCTGTAGGTTGTCTTTTTACTCTGTTAATTATTTACTTTCCTGTGTAGAACTTTTTACTTTGGTATGATCCCATTTACCTCTGTTTGCTTTTGTTGTCGGTGCTTTTAAGATTTTCCCAGACCAATGTTCTGAAGCATTTCCTCCATTTTCCTCTAGTAGATTCATAAATTTGGGTCTTACATGTAAGTCTTTAATTAATTTTAAGTTGATTTTTTTATATGGTGAAGGATAAGGATCTAGTTTTATTCTTCTGCTTATGGACATCTAGTTTTTCTAGCACCATTTATTGAAGAAACTGACATTTCTCTATTGTGTCAAAAATGAGTTTGCTGTAAATGCATGGATTTATTTCTTGGTTCTTTATTCCGTTCCATTGGTCTATGTGTTGGTTTTTATGCCAATGCCATGCTGTTTTGCTACTATAACTTTGTAGTATATTTTGAAGTTGGATAGTTGTTCTTTTTACATAATGATAAATTTGTCTCTAACCTTTGTTCATTAGGGATGGAGCCTATAGAGGTGCCTCTTGAAGAAAACAGTGAACAGGCTCAAATTTGCCAAAGCAAGGTCTGTGCTGACAGGTGAGACTCTGAAGCAGGTGAAAATCTTAGCTCCATCAGCAGGATGGCATAGTGGGAAGACAGGTGTGCCTTATGGGATCTGTCTTATGCAATACTGTCTGCTGTCACTTTCCCCCTTGGACGTTCCACTCTTAGCACACTGGCTCCTTGGTATTCCTCAAAACTACCAAGCGTGTTCCCTTCTTAAAGTCTCTGCACATACTGTTCCATCTGCCTGCAATGCTCTTTCCCTAGGCATACCTCTATAAGGCTCAGTCCCTCACCTCCATCAGTCTTATCTCTAGTGGGTCTCTGTTTGAAAGTCCCCTTCTCCGAGAGCCACCTGACCACCCACAGAAACCAGCCTCCCCATTGCCATTTGACCTGCTGTATTTGTCTCCTTCACCTTTGTTGTTCCCAACATGTTATATGTTTGTTTATTAATCTTCAGTCCCTCCCACTAGAATGCCTGCACTGTTCTCTACAAAGCCTAGAACAGTTCTGGGTGCTGAGCATGGGGTGGAGCAGTGAGAACAGTTCAGATGCTACTGCAGCAGTCCAAAGGAGGTCTGATGGTGAGAAGACTGGCTGGTGGATGTAGAACAGTTGGAAGAGGGCAGGATACAAGTGGGAAGGCCTGCTGAGCACCTGTGTTAGCAATACAGGCAAAACAAGATGGCAGCTTGGACCAAGATCAGGGAGAAAATCAGGTAGGGGTCAGGTGTATATATACTGGAAATAGAATCACTTGAACTTACCAATGAATTGGATGAGGAAGCTGAGGGTGAAGGGACTTACCAAGATGTCCCTCGAGTTTCTAAAGTATAGTTTTCAGGTAATAACTTTTAAATTATGTACCATATTGTTGAGGATTATTACATAGTTTGAGTTGTTGATGACAAATCATCTGCTGAATTCCAGGAAATATAAATGTAGGGATGAATGTAATAGCATTTCTATTTTATTTCCTTTAAAAATTTTTTTAATTAATTAATTTTTTTGAAACTGAGTCTCACTTTGTTGCCGTTGGCAAAGTGCCCTTGTGTCACAGCTCAAAGCAACCTCAAATTCTTGGGTTTAAGTGATTCTCTTGCCTCAGCCTCCCAAGTAGCTGGAACTACAGGTGCCGGCTACAATGCCCGGCTATTTTTAGAGACCAGGTCTCACTCTGGCTCAGGTTGGTCTCAAACTTGTGAGCTGAGGCAATCCACCCACCTTGGCCTCCCAGAGTGCTAGGATTACAGGCATGAGCCACCTCGTCTGGCCCCTTTTTTATTTCTTAATCATATGTATTTATAAGTCTATTTGCTGAATAAATCAAATATCTGCATCGCATGTCATCTAATAATAGATCATAAAGATTTACATATGGGGTCTGACATTAAGTTCTAGAACTTGCCACTGTGCGCATATGTTGGCAGCACCGTAAGAACGGCTCAGTAAGGGTTCATAAATTAGTACATCAGTGTCTCACAGCTGTCTTCCTGTCAGTGTGTGGTGGTGTCTTGTTCAGTGGTGTTTATTATTGTTATTGTATGTTACAGGTACTATTGTGAGAATGTCAGAGCTTGAATTAGAGCAATAAACAAACATTTGTAAATGTGTTAAATTTGGCAAAAGTAGAAGTGAAATCAGAAACACATTAGCCCAAGTTTATGGGGTAATGCCATGAAGAAAATGGCCATGTACAAATGGATTAAACATGTTTCTGAGGGGACAGAAAGCATCATTGATGAGAGGTCAGAGTGGTCAGCGACAAGAAAAACTGATGAAAAATTGCAAAAGTTTGTTGAATTGCATGTCAAAATCATCCGTTATAAGAAGCATAGCAGACCAAGTAAATATTAATAGAGAAACTGGAAAACCTGAACTGAAATTCTTGGGGTGAGAAAGGTGTGTGCAAAAATGGTCCTGAAGATGCTCATTGATGAGCAAAAGCAAAAGAGAGTTGGAGTTTGCCAAGACCTTTTGGAGAGGTGAGATGACATTTTGGGCTGTGTTGAAACACTTCATCACTGAAGTGTTGAAAATGTTGAAAGTGTTGAAAAATGGATGTACCAATACAACCCTAAAACAAAGTGTCTAAGTGCGCAGTGGAAGTCAGCCAATTCTCCACAGCCAAAAAAGTTCCTGTCAGTCCAAATCAAGAGTCAAAACTAAACTTTAGTTGCTAAATTTTTTTGATACAAGAGGGATTGTTCATTTTGAATTTGCGCCAATTGGACAAACAGTTGAATCAAGTTTCTGTGTGGAATGCTGAAAAGGCTGTGTGAAAAAGTTAGACAAAAACAACCTGAACTTTTCCCCACAATTCATGGCTCTTTCATTATGACAATGCACAGCTCACATAGCACTGTCTGTGAAGGCGTTTTCAGCCAGTAAACCTGTTACTATATTAGAATACGCTCCCTACTCAACTGATATGGCCCACAATGACTTTTTTCTTTACTGGAAGATAAAGGAAATATTGAAAGGAAGACATTTTGATGACATTCAGGACATCAAAGGTAATATGATAGCAGTTCTGATGGCCGTTCCAAAAAAAAAAAAAAAAGAGTTCCTAAATTATTTTAAAGGGTGGACTAGGGTTGGAATCAGTGCATAGTTTCCCAGGGGGAATACTTCACAAGTGACTATAGTGATATTCAGTGATGCAGTATTTAGCACTTTTTCTAAGATGCGTTTGCGAACTTAACTGTCAGACCACGTATGATAAAAAGCTTTTAAAATGCTGATTGCCTAGTAGTTAAACCAGTGAACTTATTAGTGGGTAGACTTGTGTTCAGAAGATACTGTATGGTGTCAAGTCAGACTACATTTTCTTTGCACCCCATGAACATAGACTGTCTTTCAGGTCATGAAATGATAGGATATATCCAAATTGGATCCAAGTCATTAGTGCTCCTGGGTGCCAGGCAGAGGATCACTCTACACCCCAAGAAAAGGGTATAAAGGTGATGGTGTGATGACTGTGCTCATTACATTGAACGTCACAGATACAACCACCCCATCCTGGAGGCCAGGGAGTTGGGCACAGTCTACATCTTCTTGCCAGGGCTCGTAGACATTTAACTATTTTTTATTTTTTTGCCAGTTTAAACATTCATTACAGGATGTTGTCAATTAGGGCAGTGCATTTTGGGTAAGCAAATTTCTAGAGGATTCCAGAGTTTTTAAACACTGAATGAGGCTGGGCACAGTGACTCACGCCTGTAATCCTAGTACTCTGAGAGGCCGAGATTGCTTGAGCTCAGGAGTTAAAGACCAGCCTGAGCAATAACCAGACCCCATCTCTACTAAAAATAGAAGAACTAGCCAGGCATTGTGGCAGCCGCCTGTAGTCCCATCTACTCAGGAGGCTGAGGCAAAAGGCTCAAGCCCAAGAGTTTGAGGTTACTGTGAGCTACGAAGCCAGGGCATTCTACCTAGAGTGCAGTGTGAGACTCTATCTCAAACAAACAAAAAATGCTGG
Source organism: Loris lydekkerianus (assembly GCA_963574355.1). NCBI lineage: Eukaryota > Metazoa > Chordata > Mammalia > Primates > Lorisidae > Loris > Loris lydekkerianus. The sequence goes on along the minus strand of CAUYPK010007161.1, from coordinate 7,229 downwards.
ATCAATAAATGCAGTACATGGATCTGTAACTTCTAGGTATAGATATTTTACATGTGATTTGGCTGTGATTGAAATATCTCAATTCCAGAGTCAAGGACTTCTTAAAGCAAAATGCCACTCTTGAAGGTCTCAAGTTCTAAGCTGTATAGTTGTTGATACCAATAATTGATATTAAAAAAGTCTTTCAGAAGAAACCTCTAAAGCTTTTTCCATGTTTGATGTCAAGGCTTTGTACAAGCCCCGGATTGAGGGTTTTCCTGTGACTTGGAGGTCTCTGTGTGGCTTCCTAAGCACACCACAATGTCAGGCTACCTCCCCCCTGGGGCTCATGTGATGTTCTGTTTTATTATATTTGCAGTGTAGATTCTTTTTTAAAGATATATATCTAACAATTCACTCGCCTATTTCTTTCTTTCTTTCTTCTCTTTTTTTTTGCCAGGGTAGATACTTATGATTGTGGAGAAAAAATTTCAAGCTGGTTGTCAAAGTTTTTCGGCCGTCCATGTCACTTGATCAAACAAAGTTCAAAGTCTCAAAGAAATGCAAAGAAGAAACATGGAAAAGGTATTACATTTTGGATTGGTTCTTAGAGGACAGGTACACTGGCTTAACTTTGAACATATGAGAAATAATCCATCGTCCAGGCACAGTGGCTCGTGCCTGTAATCTTAGCACTTTGGCAGGCCAGGCAGGAGGATCTCTTGAGGTCAGGAGTTCAAGACGAGCCCAAGCAAGAGCAAGACTCTTATCTCTACTAAAAAGAAAAGAAAGAACAGAAAAGTTAACTGGGTGTTGTGGCAGGTGCCTATAGTCCCACTGACTTGGTAGGCTGAGGCAGAGGATTGCTTGAATCTAGTAGTCTGAGGTGGTTGTGAGTTAGGCTGACACCATGGCACTCTAACCTTGGCAACAGAGTGAGATTCTGTCACAAACAAACAAAAGCAGCCTAGGAGGCAGTGCCCATGGCTCAGTGGTAGGGCGCCGGCCACATACATGGAGGCTGGAGGTTTGAACCTGGTCCAGGCCTGCTAAACAATAATGACAACTACAACAACAACAACAACAACAATAGCTGGGTGTTGTGGTGGGTGCTACTTGGAAGGCTGAGGCAAAGCCCAAGAGTTTGAGGTTGCTGTGAGCTGTGACGCCATGGCACTTTACCCAGGGAGACAGCTTGAGACTCTGTCTCACACAAACAAACAAAAAAATCATGAAATGGATTTGTGAAGTGATTTCTTATGTATGGAAAGCAAGGGTGTTCAACCTTTGGCAAAAAGCTTTTAGGGTTGCCCTAGGTCAGAGGACAAGTGGGTTCCAGGGTTACCTTAAAGACACTAAACAGGCTCTGCTCAAGCTTTCAGCCTCCGTTCTGCATGTTTGGAAGCACACTTAGTTCAGTTTTATTAAATAAAAATGTAGGTGTGTCCTCAGATTGGATCTGAAAGCAAGTAAACTTGGGTTTCTAGCTTTTACCTCTATCACCAAATGGTAATATGACCTTGAAACCCATCATACCTTAACTTCTCTAAACCCTGACTACTTATACTTTTAAAAGTCTTCACAATATTTCCTGCATAAGCCAGTGTTAGGATGAAGTGAGTCTGTAGAGAGTAATGCACATTAACTTAACAGTCTCATATGTGTGAAAAGGTCATTTTCAGGTGTCTGCTCAAATGTCACCCTCTCAGGGAAATGATACCTGCCTGTCCTCTTTAGAACTGCGGCCTGTACCTGAACCTCTGCAGAAACTTTCTTTGCTTTATTTTTCTCTGTGGCAATTTGCACATCCTTCCAACTTTATATTTGGGTCATTTATTGTATGTTCCATATTCTATCTACTAGACCGTAAGCTCCATGAGGATAGGCATTGTGTCTGTTTCCTTCAGTGCTGTCTCATGCTTAGAACCACACCTGACATGGTAGTGTTGCTCAATATATGTTAGATGAATGACTGACTGGATGGGTCATTGTTACCTTATCAGTTTGTTGGGGGATGATCTAGCCTAGTGATCAGCTCCCAGAGATACTGACTTGTAAATCTGAATAGCATATTAAATCTGAATTGACTATATAGGACTAATTACTAGATCTAGGGTCTTGAATCAGCTGACCTCTGAATCCCCGAAAATGTATGATACAGAGAAAAGTCAAAGGATATCATCTATTCAGGCTTTTTAAAGTTTTGATGATTTTTCATGTCATAAGCTCTTAAAGAATTTGAGTTGCTATGTGATGGGGAAGGGGAATATGTTTATGCTCATTTTATTGAGGAGATTTGCTGGTGGGTATAGGTAAGCTTAGAGACATGATTGAAAGGAAGAGAGAAATAGGGTAGAGACATGTAAGGACTGGGATTTGTCAGAACTGGCACTACCCTTGGGAATTATCTGGAGCTACAGCAAAATGTCTAAGTTCCGATCATTCGCGGCGTCTAATCCCTACTTGGGGGTCAGCTCTGTCCTTAGGAGGCTAGTTGAGGTCACTAAGACTTGATGGTGAGCTCAGGCCTGTAATCCCAACATTTTGGGAGGTCGAGGCGGGTGGATTGCCTGAGCTCATGAGTTTGAGACCAGCCTGAGCCAAGAGTGAGACCCCCATCTCTAAAAAACAAATAGCTGGGCGTGGTGGTGGGTGGGTGCCTAGAATCCTATCTTCTTGGGAGGCTGAGGCAAGAGGATCACTTGAACCTAAGACTTTAAGGTTGCTGTGAGCTATGACGCCACGGCCCTCTACCTAGGGTGACAAAGTGAAACTCTGTCTCAAAAAAAAAAAAAAAGAAAGAAAAAGAAAAGAAAAAAAAAGACTTGGTCTTGATCCTTTGGAGTCTCAGTTGTTGAGATGACTCTAGCAGACAAAGACACGCCAATAGAAGGAATGTAATAAAGGTCTGTGCAAAGGGGACTGCATGCAGGAGAGTTCTCGGTGCCTGGAATGAGTCACAGAGGGCTTCAAGGAGGAGATGAGTTTGGAATTTTCTTTCTTTCTTTTTTTTTTTTTTGGTTGCAGTTTTTGGCCGGGGCCAAGTTTAAACACCTCTGGTATATGGGGTTGGTGCCCTACTCCTTGAACCACAGGAGCCACCCTGGAGTTTACTCTTAACAGAAGAGCGGGAGTTTTCCAGGTAGACAGAGGCAGGAAGGTTACTTGGGAGCAGCATGGCAGGGCTTGGCATCTGTGGGCTCAGATGTGAGCAGGGGAATGGTGGTGGGAGCTGAGAAGGAATGAGTGTGCTGCTGGAGGGTCAGTACTTTATCTTGCGGTACATGACTCAGTGGAGAGTTGATGACACTCTAGCGTTTGACAGACTCTGACTCAGGGTAGGTTCTGCTTTTGAGCTGGAGACTCATGAAGCAAAGGCTTTAGATGGCAGGCAGCTCAGACTGTCCTACTGGGAGATGGGGCCTAAGCAAGACAAAGGTGGTGGGTGCAGAGGACAGAAGAAAGCCTGTAGTCTACTCCCTGTACAGTGATGGAGCAGAGAGTGTAAGCTTGTGACTACACTTCAAAGGTGCCAGTTGGGTGGAGAGGCCCTAGGTGGTCTACATTTTTAAGGTACCCCACCTTAGAAGAACTTTTTAAAGCTACATTTACCCCTTATACATTTTTACATTGTCACCTAAGTTTTTAAAATAGTTTAAATGGTTACAAGGGATGTGATTTACTGCACATTATAAATATTTAAAATTCAAGTACATACATTTCTTTTTTCAACATAGCCAGTGGAATCTCAATATCATGAATCTCATAAATATTCATTAAAATATATATGAACAAATTGCTTTTTAATGGTCAAAAATTTTATTTTTCTTTTTCCTGCTTTGAATTGTATTTCCTTTCCATTTCCTCGAAAGAACTACATCTTAGTACTACATATTTTGTGTTTAGAAATATTTCAGTGATCATCCTATCATATTTCTGTGAAATTACAATGTGGGTTTAAGTTGAAATGTATAAGAATTTAAAAAAATTTACCGTGATTGCAAAAATCTAAATATTGGGAATTATCTTCCGGATTTAGTTCTTATCGTAATTCTTAGTAGCATACAATTGATCAAAGCCACATAAACATATTATAGATTTTGAAAAATAATATTAAACATGAGGAAAAATTGTTGAAAATGAATCTCTTAGTAAGATGGCTGGTCTTCCTGCCGTGGGTTCCTGCATCTTTGAATGACTGCCACTGATTAGCCAAAATAGTGGATTAGCTCTCTTATGAGAAACGTTAAGTAAATAAAGAGCTGAGGAGGGAAGCAGCTTGGTTAATGCACTGTCACTCAAACCTTTCTTCTGAGTTACGTGAGGAGGCACTGGGATCTGAGATTGAAACACCTTTAATCATCTGTCACTTGACAACTTAATTAGGTTCTGTAGTTTTGTGGATAGCAAAGAATTGGAATCCATCTGACCTCCAGGAGGATAATTCACCCAAGTTTTAGAGACTTTATTTTCTCAGCACAGACTCCAGGATTTTGAATGGGGCTTTTGTTTTCTACTCTGGAGAATTTTTGGTCCCCAGGGTCAGTGTGCCTTAGGAGACCTGTGGCCTCTCTTCTGTGAAGTGGGAGAAGGGTCTTTGTAGAGGGGACAGAGATTGCACCTCCCTTCTCTGGCAGAGATATATTAAAGTGTAGGATTTGGAAGGCAAATCTCAAAAAAGTATCCCTTCTCGGGTATAGTTTGGATACAGCTCACTAGGCTCTGGACCAGGGAAACCTTTTCATCAACATCTTGGATCATGAGAGAGATGGCTGCCGGCCATTCTGACACACTTGAGGTTTTCTTTCAATACTCCCACCATCACCTTTCAGTAGTTCTTTTTTATCTTTTTTTTTTTTTTTTTTCCAGTTTCTGGCCAGGACTGGGTTTGAACGTGCTGCCTCCCGCATATGGGGCCAGTGCCATACTCCTTTGAGCCACAGGCACCGCCCCCTTCAATATTATTAAATTTTCACTATTTATTTCTAAAGTCACTATCTCACACTCACCCAAGGGTAAACAGCTTTTTCCTGATGAGATTTAGGAGATCTTCCAGGCCAATCACCCTCTCCAAGACCTCCTGTCTTGCCCTATGGCTGGGAGGGGCGCACACAGTTGCACCCTTCCACCCATCAGTCCTCTTCTGAGTCTCGCCTCTGAGTCTTCTTTGCTAGAACAATCTTACCTCAGCATTTTGTTGTTATTTTTCTCCAAATTATTTTAAACAGAATGTTCCAGGAACTCGATTTTTTCCTCCCTGTTTTTGAGAGGTTTGAGCCATGCTTAGAACATTTTTATTGCTAGGGCATCCTTTTTTCCCCCTGTAGAAATAGTCTCTACCTTCTTAAAAATACATGTCCATGGAAACATGATTCATTTGCCTTCTTTTTTTTTTTTTTTTGAGATAGAGTCTCACTTTGTCACCCTTGGTAGAGTGCTGTAGTGTCACAGCTCACAGCAACCTCCAATTCTTGGGCTTAAGCGATTCTCTTGCCTCAGCCTCCCAAGTAGTTGGGACTACAGGTGCCTGCCACAACGCCTGGCATTTTTTGTGTGTGTGGTTGCAGTTGTCATTGCTGTTTTCACTGGCTGGGACCAGGTTCGAACCCACCACCCTCGATATATGGGGCCGGCACCATACCCACTGAACCACAGGTACCACCCAATTCCTTTGCATTCTAAGAAAGCAACTCGCCTTTTATTTTATTTATTTTTTATTAAGTCATATACACATAGATCATGGATACACTTATGTATATGTGGGGTACAATGTGTTGTTTTTTTATACAATTTGACTCTGTCATTTTCAGGTCAAAGTCCTGGTACAACAGCCACTCTTTCTCTGGTGAATGAGGCACCGTATCTGCTGGTAAACACATCGAGTGTTTGGGAACTTCACCAGCAACTAAATGCCAGGTAAGATCTCAGACAAGCTTAGCCACTTGCTCCTGGGAACAGGGTCCTGTGGAGTTGGGCAGCCAGCCCTACTCCATTCACAGAGAAAAACCAACACCTGAGAAGTTGGAAAGACCTTTCAGTCAGTTTCTAATACTCTGACACGGGGTTCTCTTTTATCTTCCAATGATCCTTCTTGACATTCTCAAGATCCTTAGTGGAGAACACCCAGCTCTTGTTTTTTTATTGTTTTATTTCTTAACCTTGCTTTAATTGAATTGCCACCAACTTAACCCATTTTCATTGCCCACCTCCCACTAAACCCTGTCCTCTAGGCCCCCTGCCCTACTTTACATAGTCACTTTGAAGGCTGAAAAATGAGTGGTTAGGAAAGCTTTCTAAGCTGTCATTCCAGATGCACTTTACTTGTAAGATGCGCTGTGATGTAAGAACTTGCACTCCTGCCTGCTCACTCCCACTGCGTAGTCCCCCCCAAGGGTCCCATTAGTGCCAGGAGAAAAGCTCCAGAAAGGCTCTTAGTTGGGCCAACCCACTCATTGTTCTTTAGAATAAACTGAAGTCCCAACGTACTCAGGCAGTTAGGGAAAATCAGTCAGCCATTATGTGAGAGTGGTGACTGGGTTCCTAGTCCACAGTCCAGGAAGGAGGGTGCTTACTCTCCCTGCACCATGAGCTGGCGGTCCTGTGACTCTCACATGCCATGTGGTCATGGTCATGACCATGGTCACTAGCAAACATGTACAAACACAGTTTAATAAAAATGACCAAGGCCTGTTTCTCCACCTCTATAGGGGAGATGTAGTAATTCCTGTTTCATTGTAGTAATTTCTGTTTATTTATTTCTTTTTTTTATTGTTAAATCATAGCTGTGTACATTAGTGCAATTGCCTGTATCCATTCTAACATGCACCATACATGTGGCCCCACCCATTACCCTCCCTCCACCAAAACCTCCCCCCTCCCTTCCCCTTCCTTGGCCCTTTCCCCATAGTCTTGTGCTATAGTTGGGTTATACCCTTCATGTGAAAGCTATAATTTAGCTTCATAATAGGGGTGAGTACTTTGGATACTTTTTCTTCCATTCTTGAGATACTTTGCTAAGAAGAATATATTCCACCTCCATCCACGTAAACATGAAAGAGGTAAAGTCTCCATCTTTCTTTAAGGCTGCATAGTATTCCATGGTATACATGTACCACAATTTGCTAGTCCATTCGTGGGTCAATGGGCACTTGGACTTTTTCCATGACTTAGCAATTATAAATTTGGCTGCAATAAACATTCTGGTACAGATGTCTTTGTTATATTGTGACTTTTGGTCTTCTGGGTATAAA